>PVKE010001348.1:78789-102998 GCA_004027555.1 Craseonycteris thonglongyai
AGGATCGAATCCCGGCTCCGGCCCAGGCAGGACCCACGTGCTGAACTGCGGAGTTCCCACAGTTTGGTTCTCTAACTGTCTCTGTCTCTGTCTCTCTCTCTATCTGTCAAAAAGTAAAATAGAAATAACTATGCACTGAAGACAAAAAGATAATTTCTCTCTATAAATGTGAAAAGATAAAAAAAAAAAAAAAAAGAAACAGTAGGTCAACCAGCTTTGAAGGTGAGAACAAAGTGTCCTCAAACTGCCCAAGAAGTTGTTTACAATAATCCCAGATACAACACAAGTGCGTCACTGTGACTTCGAAAAGCGCTGTGATATATGAATCACCATACACCCCCATTCCTACCTACTCATAATGCAAGATCCTCGCAGAAAAGTTCCAGTTATGACATAAACTTAGAAAGTATTTAAGACATCCTCCATTCACTCTGACTTTTCATTTTTTAGGACAAGCTGCCAGTTAGACAGAACTGTTTCCTCTCTTCTTGGTTATTGATGTAGGTCTCCCTGAGCCACGGCCTCCCTGAGCCTGGGCGACCTCGCCGGTTTCCTTGAGTCAACTGAATCTGACTCCTCTCACCACATCAGCTACGACTCCCTCTAGGGACTGCCATCAGAGCCAACGCTGGCTGAGATTTCACTTCAATTGCCGGGCAAAGTGGCAAGCTACATGTGCACATACATACATGCATGCATACTCACAGACACATGCATGCGTATCTACATGCATGCACACACACAATTTCATTTCATCCTCCCCTCTGTTAGTGTGCACATCCTACAGATCTTTAAACAGAGGTCCAGCAAGCTCACGCCACTGCTCAAGGACCCCCCAGAGATTAAGCAGCTCATGATGCCGACAATGGTGTGAATTTCCAACGATAAGTAAGGAACAGCCAAACAATATGGATTTTAATGGCAGTGGAGGAACTCTAAATTGTATTAGGATGAGGATGAGGTTTAGTCAAGCAAGTTTTTAAGCAATTCCACCCTGACACATGTTAAAAGACAATTTTCAAGAAAGGGCAAAATCATGACACTCAAACAGATATGAAAAATAAATTCATGTTAAAGATCATATTATTAACTCAGTTAGTGAGAGGGCTAGACAGAGGTCATAGCCAGCTCCAGGGCATCAAAAAGGCACAGATGTATATAGGGTGTACACATAGGAATACTAGAGAATGTGGAGGATAACAGGGGAACAGACAGAAAACACAAAGGAATGATGAAGTGATGTACAAATGGAAGCAAAACTGTTTTTCAGAATGAAAAATTACTTACCTCACATCCTCAAATCTAAGTTAGGTCCCCAACTAATGCATGTCCTTTCACCTTTTTTTTTTTTTTTTTTAAAGATTTATTTTATTGTTTTTTGACAGAGACAGAGGCAGAAAGAGACAGAGAGAAGGGGGCGGGCCCAGAGCAGTCTCCATAGTTGTACATTATCAGTTTTCAACATGGTTTCGTGCCACCTAGTTGGGCAGGGCCACGCAGAGTGGAAACGGAACTGGGGGCCTCCCACATGGGAAGCACACCCCAGTTCAGCATATGGGTCCACACGGGCCAGGGCCGGGACTCGATCCCCGGTCCCCAGGGCTGCAAAGCAAGTGCTTAACCCACTGAGCCATCCCAGCTTCGCCCACTTTTTCTTCATGACACTTATGTAGTATTACGCATGTTCTTTGTTTGATGTCGATCTCTCCAACTGACTTAAATCCCAGGATGAAAGCTGTCTACTTTGTTAGTGCTATTCCCTGAGCTCCGCACAGAGTCAAATTCATGAGTTTTCAAAACCAGTGTTGACTGAATGAATGAACAAACAGATTCCCATTCACTGAGTGCTCACTCTGGACACATCAGGATACTGAAACTAGAAGGAACCCTGGAAGTCATTTTGCTGAGGTGGTTAACTGAGATGGCCGCACAAGGCTCCTTACAGCTCAGAAGAACCCCCCAAAATGTGTGAGCACAAAGTAGGTAAGATAACAAAGTCGCCACCTCACAAAAAAGAAACACAAAGCAATACAAACAAAAGGCACAATAAGAGACTATAAAATATTGACCAATGGGCCTCTTCATATCTATCATTCTTCAATTTTAAGCAATTATATGACAACTTAGCACTTTTGGGCATAGCACAGGCATACCATGCACTAATTAAACAATATGTACTGTGCTACGTATATGCCACACCATGTACATGCAAAAAGGTCCAACACCTCTTCCAAGTTCTCACAGTGTGGATGAGAAGCAGCTACTATGGCTTATATTTCAAAAAAAGGTGATGTGAAAACATCTTCTAAGAGAAAGCTGGAGTTCGGTTATCAAAGGACAATCACCCTGTTACTGTGGGGAGAGGAAAAGAGAAGGTCCTTGGCCTGAAGGTCTGTGTAGACTGATGGGGTCTGAGCCACAAGGAGGCTCTCCCGCTGCTCCCTGTCCCGCTGCTATGGCCCCAGACCACCCCCCCCCATACCTCTCACCCCAACCTTCTTGAGGGTCATGCCCATTTGAAGCAGTAGTTTTACAAATAAACACAGGAGCATTTAAGATGAAAAAGTTCTTTAGTTAGTCTACCAAAAATAATAATAACAATACTTTTTCTTCCAAAAATCAATGCTTTAGCAAACTGATGAACACTCGCTCAGCCCATAAGACCCACAGTGACACTTTACAAACTTGCAACTTAGGCTTGAGTACTCCAGGCTTGTTGCTGTTGATCTCAGGTCTGTTCTCCAAAACAGGGAGCTTTTAAATGCCTGGGGTTTGACATTTGTGGAAACAAAAGGGGGCATTCAACAATGTGGAGTTGGGGGATACTGGGGTGGTTCAGGGGGTTAAGTGCTAGCTTTGCAGCCCCAGGGTTTAAGAATGGAGTCCCAGCCCGGGCCTGTGTGGACCCATATGCTGAACTGGGGTGTGGCCTCCAGTTCGGTCCTTGCCAAGGTGAGCTTCCCATGTGGGAGGCCCCGGCACAGTTCCTGCCCTGCCCAGTCCCTGCCCACCTGTGTGGAACAAAACCATGTAGAAAACTCATGGCATACAACTATGGAGACTGATCTGGGCCGTCCCCCTTCTCTCTGTCTCTCCCTCTGTCAAAAACAATAAAATAATTCTTAAAAAAAAAAAAAAGGAAAGTTGAATGACTATCAGGAACACTCAGGAAAAAATGAGATACCCACATTTCACCCCTTTCACAAAGAGATGAGAAATCATAGATTGATAAAATGGAACTTATTCTAACATTGGCTATTTAGATAGTATGTGAAATGCCAGTCAACTATCATCCTAAATATGTCGGAAATTCAGTCACTGCCTCAGTCCATTCTCATGAAGGTGTGTGGGTGCAAGGTGGGTAGATCTCTTCTTATTGGCTGTCTGGTATCCTGTTTGATTTGTTCTGCTTGTCCCAAGAACCACGGAGCCAGTCTCCATCTTAATCTCATTTCTGTGGATGGTATTCAAAGGGCAGAGCGTACAAGACCGTGCTCTGCGCACAGCGCTAAAGGAGTATGCTTAGTGTTGGGAAGGATGGAAAATACCCCATTCGGTATGACAAAAAGCAGACCTCAAATCCTGGTTCCTCAGCATCCAGTGCAACCTGAGCAAGCTTCGTGGCCTCTCTGGGCCTTCGCTTCCTGGTCTGAAAAAAAGGAGATGGCAAAAATACCAACCACACAAAGTAGTTGTACGAAATAAAAGAGGCTAGGCCCAAAATGCTATTTGGCACTCGGGAAGCCAAGAGAAAGCCCTGCTACTCACATAGGCAAGGGCCTCCAGGAAGGTAGGGGCTGTACAATGGCAACCTGGAAATCATACAGAAAACATTTCCCAAGCCAGTTTTCCATAGGAACATGGCCCTGGTTTCTTGGCAGACTTTAGTAGGGCAGGATTTCAAAACACAGATGCCCCTGAACGTAACTACAGTACACATGATAGTGACAGCAGCGAAAGTATCATGAAAGAAGGCATAAATAGTGCAAAGATTGAGAGTTAAAGAGTCCTAAGAATCCAACTCTGGTCCCCATTCTGCCACCAGCTAGCCACTAGATATTGGACAAATAACTTCTTGAGTCTGTCTCCTCAAGTGAAAGAGGAAGAGGTTGAGAAAATTCACCTTTAAATCCTGTTCTAGTTTTAGAGGATTAGACCAGACTGCGATTTCAATTTGTGCTGTATTATGTGGATACAGATACAGTGGTACTCTGTCATTATTTGGTTCTAGGAGGTGCAACAAGTACCAAAAACGATGAGTACCAGACACATTTTTCCCATAAAGAATAATGTATATAAAGTTAATGGGTTCCCAAACCCAAAATACACAAAATGACCACAGAAGATAAGAGTGCAATGGGGATGTGCACAGGACAAGAGCTACCGCGTGACTAACATGTGACCTTTTGTTTCGGCCAAAAAGGGTAGCCAGTCACGAGGCAACAGACACCGACAAGTTCTAGTTTGTGCATCAAGTACCAAAAGATGAGTACTGGGACAAAATTTTTGAGTCAAAATGGGTCTCATACCAAATTCAATGAGTTTCAAAGTAGTCGAGTACCAAGGTATGACTGACTATACCTGCAGTGGATATGCCAAATTTAATGACACCACTGTGTTAAGAACTTGAACTTAAGAATCTTCTCCAGGGAAGCCGGGATGGCTCAGTGGGTTGGGCGCTCACTTTGTAGCTCCAGGGACCGAGGATCGAATCCCGGCCCCGGCCCGTGCGGAACCATATGCTGAACTGGGAGCTCCCCTAGTTAGTTCTCTCTCTGTCTCTGTATCTCTCCCTCTCTCTCTCCTCTGTCAAAATAAATAAATAAATAATTAATTAATTTAAAAAAAAGAATCTTCTCCAAAACTGAATAGTGGCTTCTACAATGGTAAAACTGGTTTCATCATTGCTGTAAGAAAACCCAGAGAGGTCAAAGCCAAGCTCTGCTTTGCCCAAAGGTTCAAGGCCATTTGATCCACATCCCCTCAAAACGGGAAACTTAGCAGTAGGTCGCTGAGATAATTCAGGGAGAGGCCAGGCCAGAATGAGGAAAGCCATCAGTTCACATCAACATTCTTTTTTTTTTTTTATATCTTTTTATATTTATAGAGAGTAATTATTTTATCTTCAGTGCATATTTATTTTTATTTTACTTTTGACAGATAGAGAGAGAGACAGAGACAGAGACAGCTAGAGAACCGAACTGTGGGAACTCCCCAGTTCAGCATGTGGGTCCACCCGGGCCGGAGCCGGGATTCGATCCTCGGTCCTCGGGGCCTCAAAGCAAGCGCTCAACCTGCTGAGCCGTCCCGGCTTTCCCCCACATCAACATTCTTTAGGTCCACAGAGGAAATCGACAAATATTTATGAAATGTTTTGTAGGATACACAAGTTCACTGTGGCTTATGTTGGAATATAAATACTAGAGTACATATGTACATTTGTGTTAGCTTGGGCTATGCATGAAGGCAGATCTCAGAGAAAAGAAGAACTGAAGTTTTAATGCTGCATGGAAATGACTTATCAGTGGAAAAAAAGGGGTAAGTGGTTGACACAGCTGTCACCAAGTTCCACAAATGAACTCTTTCCAAAGAACTCTGGGCCAAGACACAGCAAACCACTAAATTTGTCTGATTTATGGCCAAGAAAATAATCAGGACTAAAACTTTACAATATTTAGGTCTCTTATTTTGAACGCCACTCTCCAAGCACCCTGCCTACCCAACTGCACTTCTATTACACTGACAGAGAAAGAAATAAAATGTTCATAGCAGAATTCTCCATATGTGCTTGTGTAAAGTCAGCTAAAACAAAAAAGAAACAGACTATTTTCCTTAGGAAAGTGTCTAAAAGTTAACTACTTACATAGTTTTTCCAAGTCTGTACATAAAAACAGAAGTATATCCAACATCATTCAACAAAAACTTAAAAATTGGCTTTTTAACAAATGGTGTTGGGTCAACAACTGGATGTTAAACATACACTTACTATTAAACCCAAATATACTGCTCCTAGGTAATTTACCTAACAGATGAAAATTTATGCTCACCCAAAAACCTCTATGTAAATGTTTATAGTGGCTTTATTAATAATCACCAAAAGCTGACAACCATCCAAATATCCTTCAACTGGTGAGATTGATAACCACACAGTAATACATCCACAGCGGAACATCATTCAACAATGACCAGGAATGAACCCATGCAACAACACAAATGCATCTCAAATGCACTAAACAAAAGAAGCCACTCAAAATGTTCCATACTGCATTAATGTAGAAAAGACAAGCCTACAGGGACAGAAAACAGACCAGTGCTGCCAGAAGCTGTGAGGAGAGGTGGGAAGGCAAAGGGACACAGAAAGGGTTTGTGTTTTAATTCTGGTTTGTGTTATACAATTGTATGCTTGTCAAAATTCCTAGCTTTATACTAAAAGGGATGAATTTTACTGCATATAAACAAACACTCAATAAACCTCACTTAAAAATAAAACAAAACCAATAAAATTTTATCCAAAAACAAACAAAAAAACTAGTACCTATATAAAAGTTGTTACCAATATTTGACTACAAAGCCAAAAGCTTTTAAAATTCATGTGGGAAAAAAAAACCAAACACCTCCCAGGTTTACCAGAATAGTATGTCAAATACGAAATAGCATATTAAATGGCATCCGATTGTCTGCAATTTAAAGAACAACAGTGGAAAGTTCTGACACAAAGTGGTGCCATATATAATAGAAGCATGTCTTCCCAGAGTCACTTTGGGACTGAAGATGATCAAAAATTATATATCAGTATTTTTCATCTTTGCTTCCGGCACTTGAAAAATACCGTGTCACTTCCTCTGGCCTCATGGTTTCTAAAGAGATATCTGCTTTCATTCTAACTTTTTTTTCTGATTACTTTCAAATTTTTTTTTTTTTTTTTTTTAATTTATTTTTTGACATAGACAGAGAGAGATACAGAGACAGAGACAGAGAGAGAACTGAACTGGGGGAGCTCCCAGTTCAGCATATGGTTCCGCACGGGCCGGGGCTGGGATTCGATTCCTGGTCCCCGGCGCTGCAAAGTGAGCGCTTAACCCACTGAGCCATCCCGGCTTCCCCAAAAATTTTTTTATTTTTATATTTTTATTAAATTTGTTACAATGACATTGGTTAGTAAAATTATGTAGGTTTCAAGTAGACAAGTCTATACTACATGATCCATCTATTTCAGTGTGTTCACCACCCAAATTCAGCTCTCCTTCCATCACCATATATTTGGCCTCCTTTAACCTCTTCTACCCCAGCCCCCCCTCCCTTTATTTTTATTTTTTAAAGATTTATTTTATTGTTTTGAAAGAAGGGGAGAGGAGAGAGAAGGGGAGAGAGAAAGAGAAGGGGGCAAGTGCTCAACCACTGGACTATCCCAGCATCCCTCCCCTTATTTTTAAATTGTGTCTTAGTTTTCATAATTGAGGATATGTCTTGGCATGGGCTTCCTTGAATTTATCATGTTTGTGATTCTCTCAGCTTCGGGAATCTGCAGGTTTATGTCTGTTGCCAAATTTGGGGGGTTTCGGCTACTATTTAGGTTTGTTTTGTCAGCCTCACACTTTCTCTTTTTCCAGGATGCCAATGACACAAAGTTAGCTCATTTGTCCCCCAGGTCTCTGAGGCTCAGTTCATTTCTCATTCCATCTATTTTCTCTCTGTATTTACATTGGGTAACAGTGATTCTTCTGTCTTCCAATCCATGGGTTCCTTCTCTTCTCCCTTCCATTCAACTGTTGAATCCATCCACTGAGACTTATGTGGGTTATTGCTTTTTTTTTAATTCAGAAATTTCCATTTGGTTCTCCTTTAAATATATTTTTTGGCAAGACTTCATTTTTTTCATTTGTTTAAGTGTGTTCATAACTGAAGTATTCTTATAATGGCTACTTTAAAGTCTTTGTCAGATAACTCTAACATCTCTGTCTCTCAGTGTTGGCAACAACTTACTATCTTTTTTAATTCAGTTTGAGATCTTCCTGGTTCTTGTATAATGAATAATTTTTTCATTGAAACCTGGACGTTTTCATACCTACTGTGTTCTGAGATTCTGGATTTTTCGTAAGCCTCCCTCTGACATCATCTGAGGCAGCTAGGGCAGGCACTGCGTCCTTCCTGACAGGTGGAGGCAGAAGTCCAAGTATCCCAGTGGCGCCCACCAACACACTGGGAGGGCTCATCATCGCCTGGCCAGCTGGGAGAGCAGCCCTTCTCTGACACCACCCTGAATGCCTGGCTTCTTCAGCTCCAAATCTGGGGTAAGTGAGGCAAAAAGGAAACCCAAGGAGCTCACAGCTGTGTCATTCTTTGGATCTCAAGGTCCCTGGCCAGTTTGCCTTCTTCTCTCTACTTTTCAGAGTCCGGTGTTTGTTCTGTATGTAACATTCAAATTTTTCAGCTGTAATTAGTGGGAAGATAATGGAAAAGTACATCTGCTCTATTTTCCCAGAAGGAGAAGTCCTGATGTGTTTATCTTCATCTTTATATATATTTTTAATGATATCAAAGTCAAAAGAGATGAGTTTCTAAAGAGGTGTTTTAAGGACACATATAATTAATGCCCCAGACCCGTACTTCCTTACCATGCACAGACTGCCCTAATTTTAGCGGCATTATAGGGCTCACGAAAACAATATTTTACACTGACTTTATCATTCAGTCAATACAGTGTTAAGAAAATAAAATCACTAATTTTAGCCTCTCCAAATTTTTCCCATTGCTTTCAACAATTTCATTCAGCAAAAACGTAGCTTAAAAAATATTGTAGGGGAAGCTGGGATGGCTCAGTGGGCTGGGCACTCACTTCGCAGCGCTGGGGACCAGGGATCGTATCCCGGCCCCGACCCGTGCGGAACCATGTGCTGAGCTGGGAGCTCCCCCAGTTCAGTTCTCTCTCTGTCTCTGTATCTCTCTCTCTCTCTCTCTCTCTCTCTCTCTCTCTCTCTCTCTGTCAAAAAACAATAAATAAATAAATAAATAAATATTTAAAATCTGTTTACATTTAAAAAAAAAAAAAAAAATATATATATATATATATATATATATATATATATATATATATATATATATATATATATATATATATATATATAGTAGACTAAAATGCCAGAATCTATGGAGAACATAAAAATGAATAAAACCCAATCTTCTCTCTAGGAGTCTGTAAATCAGAGGAAAGACAAATAGTTAACAAAAATAGATAAAAGTCAGAACACAGCAAGGAACACTAGGTCACTGTGTAGCAATCCAAAGGAAGGAGGAATTCTTCCTCTGCTACAGTGACCAAGGACTGTTTCAGAAAATAAGTGACACTGAAAACTGGGATAAAATTGAAGTTGCATCTCCAGGAGAAGGGACATTCCTAGAGAAAGCAGCCATCAATGAAGGTGAGAACAGAGGGAAGACGGGCATATGTGATGAATTACAAACACAGGCTGACCTCAGAAACATTGTGGGTTTGGTTCCAGACCACCCAATAAAGCAAGTATCACAATAAAGCAGGTCACACTAACTATTTGGTTTCCCAGTGAATAAAAGTTATGTTTATAGTATACTGAAGTCTATTCAGTATACAATAACACAATGCCTAGAAACATGTACATACCTTCATTTAAAAATACTTTATTGCTAAAAATGCTAGCCATCATCTGAGCCTTCAGTGAGCCGTAATCTTTTTGCTGATGGAGAGTCTTGCCTCAATGTTGATGAACACGCACTATCTGCGAAGCACAGTAAAGTGAAGCAGAATAAAATGAGCATGCCTCTAGCACATTTGGCTAAACTCTAAGTACCTATCTCAGCTAACAGAAGAAGAAAAGGAAGGATAATCCGGGAAGGCTGGGAGGGGCTTTGATCGAGGATGTTGACTGGATCTGGCAGTCCCCCCCAAAAAACACCTCCTCATCAGTGTACAGGAGACAGGGGGGGTGGGCCAGTAGGGGTGAAATGAACACTGGAACCTGCCTAGGCCAATGCACGTAAGGCGACAAGACCATGAAAATGTCATCACAGTGACAGAGCCATTATTCTAAGAATAAACAGTCATTCAAACACGTGTGTGTAAAATTTCCTGTTCACAGAGAGGGAAGTTATGTGAAGTGTCAATGAAGCAAGAGGGCAAATTTGGCTTGGAGTCATAAAGTTTCTATTTCTCCTGCAAACCTAAAGATAACAGAGCATAACATTATCTTCCGGAGATATTAGATGTGGTTCAGGTATTAGCTAAGGACTAGGGTTGACCTTATTTAGTTAAATTCTCCTGAATCAACACCACACTAGGGAGCCTTAAATACCTCGTCCCACCCCCAGAATTCTTGGCGCCCCCTCCAGGAGGGCTCTGGGCTGCCCTCCCAGCACGTGCAGATGCTGACAGGCGTCCTTTGTCCTCTGAAATCCCTCAGCATAATGGCACTTTGTCTGCCTTGCTGAACCCAGAACAGTCGATTTCTTCTACCTATCTAATACTCACATTCATATTCAGGCCACTATTTTTGGTCAAGAAAGCCAAAGAACCCTGCAAAGAGGGCCTTGCACCCAAAGGGCGCCTGTTCAGTTTTCAGTAGTAATAAAAATGTGGACTCACCTACAAAGGCATGGCCCACCTACACAGATGTGAGCCCTCCTACAACTGAGGCTTTACAGGTTTATCTTTGATATCCCAGATTTATTTCCAAGAATACTTTTCAGTAGAAACTCATGCTAATCTTAAATCCAGGTCCCCACCCTCACCCCCGTCTAGCTCAGAGTGGGAACACAGAGGAGAAATGTAAGAGCTGTTTGTTGAGTTTAACTGCACCATGGGTCCCTCAATCATAGAATGTTAAACTCTTAAGAGTTTCTATACTACAGAAAAAACTTTTAGAAAAGTGTTTTTCCTTTTATATGATCTAAACTGGGGTCAGCAAACAGCTTCTGCAAAGGGTCAGATAGTGAGTATCTTTGTCTTTCTGTGCTATTAGGCAGGGATCCCCAACCCCCAGGCCATGGACCGGTCAGTAATGGTTAGAAACTGGGCCACACAGCAGGAGCTGAGTGGCTGGTGAGTGAGTGAAGCTTCATCTGTAGTTACAGCTGCTCCCCATGCTCATTTTACTGCCTGGGCTCTGCCACCTGTCAGATCAGCAGCAGCATTAAATTCCCATCAGAGTAGGAACCCTATTGCGAACTGTGCATGGGAGGGATCTAGGTTGTGCGCTCCTTATGAGAATCTAATGCCTGATGATCTGAGGTGGAGCTGAGGTGGTGATGCTAGTGCTGGGGAGCAGCTGCAAATACAGATTCACATTAGCAGAGAGGTTTGACAGCACAGAGACCACAATACATCAATTGCTTACAAAGTCCTATCAAAACCCAAGCTCAAGGGATGCTGGGAGAGCTCAGCGGTTGAGTGCTTGCCTCACAATCACAAGGTCCAGGGTTCAACTGCTGGCCCCAGCCCATGTGAACCTAGATGCTGAACTGCAGTGCAACTGGTGTATGGCTCAGCAGGGAGGGTTCTCAGTTCCCACCCCGTGTGGCCCCACATCCACCTGTGTGGAATGAAACTAGGTCACAACTAATGTTATACAACTATGGAGACTGCTCTGGACCCTCCCCCTTCTCTCTCTCTCTCTCCCCCTCCCTCCCTCCATCCCTCCTTCACCTTCTCTCAAATGATAAAATTTTTTTTCAATTAAAAAATACCCAAGCTCAGGGCTCCCACCTATTCTACACTATGCTGAGTTGTATTATTATTTTATTATATATTACAATGTAAAAATAATAGAAATAAAGTGCACAATAAATATAATGCACTTGAATCATCCCCAAATCATTCTTTTTCCCACACCTCTCCCCAGCTCCCCACCCCATCCATGGAAAAAACTGTCTTTCATAAAACCAGTCCCTGGTGCCAGAAAGGTTAGGGACCACTGCTGTAAGGTCTCTGCTACAATTCAGCTCTAATGCTGCAATAGGAAAGCAGCCACAGATAGTGTGCAAATGCTGGGCAAGGCTGCATGCCAATGTAACTTCGTTTATAATGACTGTCCCCTGATCTAAGAAAGGGGATATAATCCACCAGATACTCTCCTGTCACACAAATCCTGATTGTCGGGCTGAGTCACCATATTAGGACCTCCAAAACTACTCGGCACTCATCACCTCAAATCCGAGGCCTCCACTCTGGCTGCACAGTTTGTCCAGGTTGTCCACCTAGTTCTGTGCCAATCTCTCAAGGCTGTTACAAACATGCAGTCCTCACAGGCCAGTGCAAAGGATCAATGGCCCATAACTCTGAGGGCCCTGTTAAAGATAGTTGCTCGCCGAGCTCATCTATGGCACTATCTTCCCAACCGGCAGTGACCTCACTTTGGACACAATCTCTCCACCACTGCCTGCATCTCAGAGCAGATGCCTACCTGTGGGGCTTGGGGCTATGGCTTCCATGCAGAGTGGAAGAGGGATGGGAATGTGTTCTCCTCACATGGACGGTCCGGCTCATCTGGCATTTTCACTTGTGTGTCCTTCACAGATGCTCCCCCTGGGGAAACAGCTGTTCACAGGATTGAGGTCCTTGGTTCTGCCACCGGCAGCCAAGCCCTCTTAGATAAGGTGACCAGATTTTAACATTGGTAAAGCGGGACACCATTGACCGGGGGGGAGGGGGTTCTGGATTAAAAATTTGGTCTATCCCCCGCCGTTCCCTAGCTTGTTGTGCATTCTTTCCAAAAATCGGGACTTTTTTAAAACACCATGGTATGAGGGACAAATTGTTAAAAATCAGGACTGTCCCGCCAAAAGCGGGACGTCTGGTCACCCTACTCTTAGATAACTTCTCAGGTATAAGCCATTCTATTCCCCCTTCTCCAGCCAACATGATTTTTAACCTGGAACTCCAGCATCCTCTCCTGGGTTGCACTAAACTTGTTTAAGAGAAAGAGCTTAAGCCAATTACTCTGAATTATCCCTCTTCTTGATCTTTCCATTCATTGCAGAATTACTTATTGGAGGGTGGGGGCACTCTGCCTCTCTTTTCCCTGAGTGACATGTTTGCTGGTGGCACTCATTGTCCTAGGACTAGGGCCAGGAGATGACTGTTTATTTAGCAAACACTAACGCAAAGCTTCCTCATTCCAGGTACTGTTCAGAGTACTTTGCCAATATTAACTCATTGATTTCTAACAATAACATTCTAGATGGGTGCTACAATTGTCCCCATTTTATAAGTAAGAAAAATGAGGTGGAGAGAGATGACACAGCCAAAAAATTACACATGTGGTCAATGGCCTTGGTCAGCAGAATGACCCTCCTCCATCCCCTGGCCCAAAGACATCTTAATGCCTGGAGCCTGTGAATATATTATTATATAGCAAGTGGGAACTAAGATTGAAGACAAATTAAAACTGCTAACCAGCTGACCTTAAAACAAAATCATTCTAGATTATCAGGATGAGCTCAGTATAATCGCAGGGGTCTTTTTATTTATTTATTTTTTTTAAGATTTATTTTTATTGTTTTTTCTGTTGTTGTTTTGTTTTTTTGACAGAGAGAAACAGAGAGGGAGAGAAAGAAGGGGGAGGGCCCCAACCAGTCTCCATAGTTGCATGTCATTAGTTTTCAATATAGTTTCAGGTCTTTTAAATGTGAGAACGGGCGTCATGACGGTCAGGATGACAGAAAGACTCCACCGACCACTCTGGCTTTGAAGCTGGAAGATGAGGAAACCACGAAGCTCCAGAAGCTGGTAAGGTTCTTCCCTAGAGTCTCCAGAAAAGTGTTTGGTCCTGTGGACACCGTGATTTTTGCCTGCTGTAACCCATTTAGGACTTCTGACTTCAGTTTCTTTTTAATGCACTACAACTGTGGTAATTTGTTATAGCAGCAGTGAGAAACTAAAACAGATTTTGATACTGGGAGCGGGGTGCTGCTGTAACAAATGGGAAAGTGCCTTTGGCATTGGATAATATGAGCAGAGGCTGGAGAGAAGAATTATAAGAAGAGCCTGTATTGCCTTGAACTGACTGTAGAAATATGGATGTTAACAATGCTGCTAGTGATGGCCCAAAAGGAAGTAGGGTGCATGGACGAAAAAACCTGTATCATCTGACAGAATACCTCAATCGGCATGCACAGAATCCAGGGAGAAATATGGGTGTGAAGGGCGCTGCCAGTGAGGGCTCAGATGGAAACGAAGAATGCGTTACTGAAAGCTGGAGGGGATGTAGGATCAGAAAACGGTCTTCAGGAGACAGATACTGGGGATGCAAGCATGAGTCACATCGCTCTCCTTTCGAGATGCTACAGCCTTGAGGAATAAGGGATAAATGAAGAGGGGGCATCAAGCATTCCAGCCTCTGGTGATGGGGTCTGTTAAGGCACACTTTCTCATCACCCTGCCGCATGTTCTTCAAGACAATGATCAGATGTGAAATAACACCTTTTCCTTTTTGGCCTCTCCTCGGCCTCTGGAATTTAAAACCCACAGAGCAGCAACCCCAATCGATCAATAGCTTGTTCACTGTTGCAGAAAGGGGCCTGGAATAATGCCTGGTAGGCACACAGTAGGGATTCGGTTTACATATGCTAAAAAATGGGCATCTTTTTAGATGCTCAGACTGACCAAAAAAGCAACAGAGGGAAGGTGACAGTGAGTTCTACTGGGGTTGTCTTGTCTCTGCTCAACCTTCTTTGGCTTCTGGGATGTCCCAAACCATATGTGGTGACCGCCTCACATCAGTCTGCCCAACTAGACAAGGGTCAGAGCCACGGAAGTGCAATGGAAGGCCATGCACTGCGCCTGGACAAACCAAATCTGAATCCCACTCAACTTCTACCAGCTCCACCTCCCCTCCAACATGCAAACTGTCATCCCTCCCTCTGAAGGAATCCTGTGCCAAAGGAATAAGATCCTACTTCTCAGCCTTGTCAACCTCCTCCCCTCCCCAGCACCACCCACCACTCTGCCCTGCAGGCTTCCAGGTACTTTGTTGAAAGAAATTGCCAAGAGCAAAACAGAAACTCTGACCCTTTACTATCATTTTCACCATGAAACATCCTAACACTCTCCACACCCCCACACTCTCACCCCACCCACCCGTGTGACCAAGAGCCGCATTAACAATGATTCATCTTCTAGCTGGTTCTCATCCTTCTGCCTGGGTTATAAAAATTAAAAGGAACACAACTTGAAGAACAATGTCTGTGGAATAGAAAGTATAGAGCAAGGCAAAAGGAGAACAGTAGAATCCCTTAAAAGTTAAATTCTTGAATTTCCAACAGGAATTAGCAAAAAGTTATCTATTCATAGTTCTCCTTTCCCTCCAAGTGGTCCATAACCCCACAGTCACTGGGGAACTGGGCACAGAGGTACCCTGAGTCTCAGTCACCCTGAGCATGTGTACACAGGGAGTAGACAGTGTAGAGAAGGGGCCTGCTCCACCCTCATGGCCCCAGGAACCTGACTGAGCTCACACTAGGGGTTCCAGGAACAAGAAGGCAGCAGCTTAGGAAGACAGGAAATGAGTTGTCACCTCCCCCACCACCCCAACCCCAGAGCCCAACAAGTTATCCGGGACATCTCCTCATCTGTATTACAACATCCTCTGGTGATCAAGATTCCGGCTACACATGTCCTTGTCACTGAAGAGGAAAGTGGCTAGTTGAAATTACACTGTTACTTCATACCCTAGATGCTGGAGATGCCTGCTCTAACTCCTGAGGTCAGCTCTGATTCCAGAAACACCACACCTGGTGGTAAAGAGCAGGTTCACATAGGGGCCACGAGGTTCTCAGGGCTCTAGGTTTGGGCCCCCACCCCCCAAAGCCAATTCTGCATTATCCTCTTGTAAAACAAGGACAACTGTTAAGTCCAACCAGTCAACAAAAGGAGCAAATGTCCCAGTCTTGTCCAAAACAAGCAGACATCATGCTAATTTGATTTCATTTGATTTCTAGAGTTTGCGTTCCATCGCTACCAAATTCTTAGAGCTGGAGAGTCAGCTTAAGCAGTAAAGGATCTTAGAGAGACTTCCCACTGCAGTTGGAGCTGGGCAAAAGAGCAGGGAAGGCTACATTTGCACCTGGGAGATGCTGTTTTCACAGCATAATTACAAATAAATTAGTCAAGACATTAACAGCCATAACAAGAAAGACACAATGAAGAAAAAGGAAGGATGAAGGAGTAGATAAATGTACTTCAATAGACTTCATTCAGGGGAAGCCAGGATGGCTCAGTGGGTTAAGAGGATCGAATCCCGGCCCGGCCCCGGCCTGTGCAGACCCATGTGCTGAACTGGGGAATTCCCCCAGTTCAGTTCTCTGTCTCTGTATCTCTCTCTCTTTCTCTCTTTCTCTCTCTTTCTCTCTCTCTCTCTCTCTCTCTCTCTCTCTCTCTCTCTCTCTCTCTCTCTCTCTCTCTCTCAAACAATAAATAAAAAAAATAGACTTCATTCAGTTTTAAATAGAGAATTCGTTAAAGTCTTATTTATTTAGCAGACTTGTGACCCCAAGTTGGCAATTTTAAAATTCTAGAGAGGATCTGTGACTATCTACATCATTTTTAAAGTGCTGACAAAATAAAAAACTCAGACCTTAAAGTTTCAGGCTTCTAAAAAGTTATGTTCATTGAAAATATGCCATACTATTTACAGTTTATTTATTTACCTACAGTATCTTAATCTTTTTCATAAGGAAGGAAACATATTGAATTTCCTTCTATATATTCTATTGTAACACTATAATTGGCAGTATAATTTTGCAATTAACAAACTGAAGGCTTGAATCAAGATCTAAGTCGCACGGTACTTTGAAAAATTAAACTACTACACACACTAAAAATAATTCATTACCTATCATAAAAATGCTTCCACAGAAAATCACTCCAAGCCCCCATAATATATATGAGCTGAGATCAAGCAGATGGTAAAGAAACTGGAAAATGTAGATATACTAGGGACTAAGAGGGAAGAAACTTGAGTTCTGTTTCTTACCTTGCTGACTAAACATTCCCTGACTTGTCAGGGAATGCTCTGTGCCTCAGTTTCTTCTTTCATAGTAAAGGGGATAATTATACTAGCTTTGCTCACCCCTCAAGTTTGTTGTGGATAGCAAGTGAGATTATGTTTGAGAGTACTTAAATGTGCATGGTTACCACTAGCAGGCTTAGAGCAAGACGGTGACACTAGACACTGCCATAGGGTACATAAGTGGCACAGGTCCTCCCTCTTAGGAGCCAAATGTGCGTTGAAAGCGTCACGCGGATTGTCATTAAATGCACGAGTAACTGAGCAGTAAGAGTTTCCCAACCAGCAAAAGAGAACAAGTGGGAACCGAGAGGGGTCAAGCGTGGCTGTGCACTGTCACTGGGGCCCTGATCCCTGAGGAGTCACCTGCCCTGGCGCGGAGGGACCCTGTGGGCGCCGGGGAGGCCTGCCCTAGGGGACCCTGCCCTGGAGGACCCCGGCCCTAGGGGGCCTGGCCTGCCTTGCAGGACTCCTGCCCTGTGGGACCCGGGCCCTGGGATAACCGTGCCCTGGGGGACCCTGCCTTATTGGGCCCTGCCTGGAGGACACTACCGGTACTCTCGGGCAGGAAGCCCCTGGCCCCCCGGCCGTGGGAGCTCCAGGACAATGTGGAGCCAGGCAGCGCCAGCCCTCACCTGCGGTGTCCCAAATGGAGATGTTGAAGGAGCGCCACTGCTTCAGGTAGAAGGCACCGCCCACAGTGCTGACCGTGTCAGGGAAGCGCCGCTCCATGTACCTCTGCAGCAGCGACGTCTTTCCCACGTTCATGTCCCCCAAAAGCACGATCTTCCCGTCGGGCTTCCTCATCTTTCCGCAAGACCCCCTGCAACTCCGGCCCGTGCGCCCGGGAGCAACGGGCCACCGCCCCCGAACCTCTCGGACCTGAGACTGCTCGGACCCGGGACTTGCGGAGATCAGGACTCGCGGGGACCCGCACTCGCGAGGATCCCGAACTTGCGGGGACCTGCCGGGACCTGCCGGGACCTTCCGGTCCGGACGCCCGCGAGCGCGGAAGGAGAAGCGAGTGTCCGCAACAGGGCAAGAGCCGGGGACTAGTCCACGGGGCTCGTCCAGGGCGCCCCCGCGCCCCGCCCCGTGCCCCGGCCCCGCCCCCACAGCCTCTCGGTCACCCTGCCCAGGCCTCTCCCGAGGCCGGCCCCGCCCCCGCCCCTCCCTGCTCACAACCGCCCACCCCCCCTCCGTCCTGCACGCTCCGCCCGGTAGCCCCTTCCCACCTGTTCAGATCCCAGGGATGCGCGCCTCAGCGACAGCAAGGCCCGGAGCCCTCGTGACCTGAGCCCGGAGGTGCCCGGCGAGCTATAGGGATCCCTTCCCAGTTCAAGCCACCCAGCTGTGTCAATTTCCTTATCTGTGTGTGTGTAAATATAGCCAAATAGTCATTATAAAAGTTTTCCAGGGGAAGCCGGGGTGGCTCAGTGGGTTAAGCGCTCACTTTGCAGCCCCGGGGACCAAGGATCGAATCCCGGCCCTGGCCCTTGTGGACCCATATGCTGAACTGGGAGCTCCTCCAGTTCAGTTCTCTCTCTGTCAAAAACAATAAAAAATAAAATTTAAAAAAAAACAAACAAACAAAAAAAAAAGTTTTCCATGAGTGAGAATCCATGAAAACCTATCCTAAAACTCTGTTAATGGTTAGAAAACTGGGAGGAGAGGAGACTGACTACAGGAGGAGCGTTTTATTTTGTTCACCTTTGCAAGACACCGTTTATGCTCTGTTACATTTGCAAAGTGGACAGCCATCACCATTTAAACTTTGGAGTGAAAGTTTGGGACAGTTGCAGTGACTACTAGCAAAACTTTCCTGGTCCCCTTTTTAATAGAGTAAACCTTGAAATGCTTCAAAAATATTCAACATGTGGGGTTGGGTCTTTGCTTTAGAGAAAATGCTGATGTAGAACTGTAGTATGATCACCAATGGGTATGTGCTGAGGCCAGTGTGTGTCCTCACTGTTCAATGTAAGAAGAGAATGGACTGGAACCCAGCGCCTACTTACTAAAGTAGGTGCTCTGAGACTCAGATGGGGCAGAGGTGTGAAGGCATCTCAACTACTGAGCATCTCACACGTGGAAGATTACTGACCCTTTGTAACTATTGCTTTCTCTGTTCAGAGACCTGCCATGCTCCCTATTTCCTGATCCCTACACACACACCTACCACCCTTTTTACAGTAGTTCTCCCACCTTTCCCTTCATGGCCCTATCCTGCTTTATTTTCTTGCCACTGTCTAAAATTGTATTGCTTATTCACATGTTCTAACTGTGCATTCTCCCTCTCTAGAAAGTACGTAAGCTCCATGGAAAAGGGACTTTTTCTCTTTTGCTCATCACTATGCATGGTGAAGCATATCTTAGCACATCACTCTTGCTCAAGAAAGCTTTGAGTCAGGAAAGAATGGATGAATTCAACATCCTGGTGAGTCCAGAAGTGATATCCTGCAAACACATTACAACCAATGGTGCTCCACACACTCACTCACTATTCACTTCACCTAAAAAGCCTCCCGGGTCCCAGTCCTGTGTCCCTGTGGGGGGAGGGGGGGAGAAGGGGGGCCCTCGACACTTCATTGCCAGCCCAGGCACCCCTCCTCAAAGCCCTCCCCCTCTGGTGAGTACTTTTCTGTTCCTTTCTCTGCATTTCCACCACCCTCTCAGCCTCTTTGAGCAGCTTTGCCCCTGAGGATTACTGTCTCATTTTATTCACCATTATCTTATTGTTATTACTTCTGGTAATGTAAAAATTCCCCAGGGACAAGGAGCACAGTTTAAGCTAACTCTGTATCCCTGTCCAGCTCACTATAACTTTCTCAGCACACTCCATCATTCAGTAACTACTGGAATGTAAACCCATGGGGGTGGGGTCTCTGTGTTTTGTTCTCTGGCTTCTCCCAAGTGCCTAGAATTGGAACATAGTCCATGCTCAATCAATGCATATTTGAACACATTTGTTGGTTAACTGAATGTTGTCTCCACTTGAAAAATTGTTGCGTTCAGAGCAGTGATAGGGAAAAGGGAGATGGGGAGGGGGGAGGGAAGAGAGGGGAGAGACTGTCCAGCATATAGAATTCACTTAGTAAGTATGTTAAAAAAAATTTTTTAAATTGTACATCACTTGAAATAAAAACTAAATTTAACCAGGAAAATGTCTGCAAATCAAATTTCCACCACTCCTAAAAACCGCTTTGGAGACCTCAATGGTCTTATTCATATTCAGGAAGCAGTACTGGGGAAGGAGGTACATTTAGGGTTAAGAGTCTGTTTAAACCAGCTACTTACATGCCAAGTGCCATGTTTATTTTGCCTGGATTTAAACCACTGGCCTAACAGGGTAATCTTTTTTCCAGTTGCTAGATGAAATGTGCCCAAGGCCAACAAAATTATATAGTCTGTTTTTGTTTGTTGTTTTTAAAAGAGATGCATACTAAGTAATTCAGGGTCTACAGTTGCAATAAAAGAAATTTTGAAATGTGGCTGCTTCTCTCAGATATTTGCAGAGTAGCTTGGGAGCATTTCTAGGTACATTGTTGTACCTACAATGTGGCCTGCTACAGGTTTTTTTGCGGCCTGCCAAGACATCAGATTTTTATGAGACAATTTATCTCTTTTCTGAAATGCAAAGTTAACTAATAAATGCAATCATTTTAAAAGGTGTGGCCCTCCCCTAACCTTCGTTTCCACAAAGCACCCCCAAGCCAAAACAATTGCCCGCCCCTGTTGTAGAACAATTCTACTTTTAAACTACTTTCCTTTAAAAAATAAATAAATAAATCAACAAAAAATATAAAACAAAACAAAACTTGTCAATCTATCATGTATTCATTCAGCAGAAAGGAATTGAAGCACTTAGCCCTGACCTAGGATGGAACACTGAGAAAGACAGCAAACAAAATAAACAAGCAAAATGTATATGTATAGTGTCCTAGATGGTGATTAAGTATTAGATGGAGAAAAATAGAACAGAGAGGTAATGCAGGGGGGTTCAATTTTAAACTATACGTACATATATTATGTGCCTGTGTGTAGAGGAATGAGGAAGTTTCCACTGAGCATCAGAATGAAGTGAGGAGTTAAACACGCAGTTATCTGGAATAAGAAAGATACAGGTAGAAAGAGCGGTGAGCATGGAGGCCCTGGGGCAGAAGCCTGCCAGGGGGGCTCTGTGGGCCACAGGGAGGTCATAATACTGAGCAGGAGAGGGAGGGCAGCTGAAGGAAAGGGGTGGGTGGGGCAGAGAAGGTCCTTAGGGCCTACGGGTTGTCAAAAGGGCTGTGGCTTGCTCTTTGGGATAGAAGGATTTTGAGCAGAAGAGAGATATGACCTGTCCTAAACAATGTCACCTTTCCATTGTGTTGAGGTGGCCATGGCAGATGTAAGGACATCAGGGAGAGAGAACGGTGGCTTAAATCAATGTGATAACAGTGTTCAGAGTTGTTTATATTCTGGCTATAAGAGGGCTGTTCAGAAAGTTTCCAGCCATGTAACCGTTCTAGTTATATTGACAGTGGCTGGATTTTTTCTCCAGACAGCCCTCATATTTTGAAGGTGGAACCAACAGAATTGGTGTGGATTGGATATGGAATAAAAAGAGTGAGGCAGAAGGGAGAGAGAAAAGAAGGAGGAGAGGGAGGGATAGAAAGAAAGAGGAGCCAAGAACCAGCATCTGAAAAAATGGGGTACCATATATACCTTCATCACCTCTAGATTGCTGCAACCCATCTCCAGAGCAGGGCTTCCCGACCTCGGCACGGCTGACATTCTGACCAGAATACCCATTGTTGTGGTGGCTGTCCTGTGGACGTCGAAGAAGCACCCCTGGCCTCTACCTACCAAATAGTAGAAGTAACACTATCCTCCACACTGCACTGTGACAACCAACAAATATCTCCAGATGTTGGCAAATGTCCCCTGAGGGCCAAAATTGCCCTTGATTGAGAAACATTGCTGCAGAATACCAGCGCACTTTAAAATTAATGATCAAATTAATTTTATCATTAAATATCTTAACATGAACACCACTCAGTAGTTGTTTAGACACATACCTTGTGAGATATTATAACCAGTGTGGACATCTATTTGTCCCCACAAAATAGTAATGATTATTCATTAGTCACCTACAATGTATTGAGTTCGTTATACATTAATCCAGGGATTCCCAACCCCATGCACGCGGGCACCATGGCGCCCGCAGCCCGATTTGTGTGCGCCCGCCATTATTTGACGGCATCAGAAGTTTTTCATAAACACTAAGTAAAACTATCATTTATTTTTATACATTTGTTAGAATTTTAAAATATTGTTGGAGTATCTACACAGGTTTGTTATATTCGTTGGCGTGTTTGCGATATTGTATGTAGAGGTTTTTCCCTAGCTTTCGCCTTTGTACATGTCGCGTCTTGTGTAGCCACTGCGCTCTTTAAACTCTCCTCCCCCCAACCGGGAGGCGCGAAGCTGCCATTTGGATTGCGGTTGCTGGACTGACCGGGTCCTGACGGTTAGCTAGGATCACAGTGTTTTGATATATTCGATTTTAAATGAACTAAAAGCAAGGTAGGTCATCTATTATTATGGTGGCAATTTGCTATGATATTGTAGTTCTATAACTATGTTTATTTTTATTTTTTTAGTCCTAAAATAAGTGGACCAAATAAGAGAAAACGAACCTATACGTTTAACACCGACTGGGAGGAATCATATTGTTTCATTAATTTAAAAGGTAGATGCGTTTGCCTGTTGTATGGCAGTAGTATTGCAGTGCTGAAAAAACAATGTTGAACATCACTTTCAGACAAGTCATACCACTTTTGATACGAATTATCCACTTAAATCTGAAGTAAGAAAGAAAAAATAAACTAAAATTAAGTTTAACTACTCAGCAGACTGTTTTCACCAGACATGTGGAAAAATCTAAAAAGGCAACCATGGCTTCTTTCAAAATTTCTCACATGCTCACAAAGAAGAAAAAACCTTTCCAGGATGGTGAATTGTTAAAAGAAGCAATTCTGACTGCTGCCGATTGTTTGTTTGAGGAATATTCTAACAAGCGGGAGATTATGTCGGCGATACAAGACCTACAGTTGTCAAATAACACAGTCACAAGAAGAATACACGCAATTTCAAAAGACTTGCAAACTCAGTTAAAGACTGACTTGGAAATATGTGACTGCTTCTCTCTGCAATTGGATGAGTCGACAGATAGATCAGACACCGCACAGTTGGCAGTTATGGTGAGAATGGTATTTAGTAACTTCACAGTAAAAGAGGAGCTGTTGCAAATATTACCAATGAAAGGACAGACGAGAGGTGAGGATATTTATAAAACTTTCAGAACATACACCAGGTCGATAAACATGCCTTTGCCTAAGTTGTCTGTGATAACTACCGATGGGGTGCCAGCAATGGTTGGTAAAAACAAAGGATTTATTGCCCTTTGCAGGAAAGATGAATCATTTTCAAACTTTATGTCCTACCACTGTATTATCCATCAGGAAGCTTTGTGTTGTAAAATACTGCCCTTTGAACATGTTAGGAAAATAGTCACAAAGATAATCAACTCTATTTGAGCAGCTCCATTGCAACACCGACTTTTCAAGGCCCTGTTAGGAGATACTGAAGATAAAGAACACGATCTCATCCTGCATACTGAAGTACGTTGGCTCAGTAAAGGTAAAGTTCTTACAAGATTTGTGAACTTAATTGAAGAAATTAAAACATTTATACATGATAAAAATGAAAATTATGATGAACTAACAGACTCTTGCTGGCTGGTGGATTTGTGTTTTGCTGACACCATGGAAAAATTAGATTCTTTCAATTTGGAGCTACAGGGAAAAGACAAAAATATAGCTGAAATGATAAGCTCTGTAAACGCATTTAAAGCAAAATTGACTTTGTTGATATCACATCTGCATATCAAGTCTCTCGTGCACTTCCCATATATGAGGAAAATGCTAGGTAACAAGGAATTAAACGTGTCATTATTTATTGAGACCCTGCAAGTGCTTCAAAAACAGTTTGAAGAGAGATTTCTGCAGTTTACAAATATCGAGCCAATTGTCTCCTTCTGTATCAATCCTTTTACTTGCCAAATAAATGGAATAGAACTAGCTGCATGTATTGCAGACCTTGTTCAGGGGAAAGCAGAAGAACTAGAGTTAGAAA
>PVKE010001349.1:0-102869 GCA_004027555.1 Craseonycteris thonglongyai
CACGTGAATCATTATTTTCAAGTATGAACCTAGTCAAGTCCGATTTGAGGAGTAATTTAACTGATGCCTCAAGTGCAGCTTGTGTAATGTTAAAAACAACAAGATATAAACCTGATGGGATTCATCTGTCTTCTTCTGCACAACAGAAATCACACTAACAATGATAGAGGATTCTTTAATTTTCATGGGTACTCCGTGCATTTGACGACTAATGTTTATTATTATAATTTAATTGTGTCACATGTTTTTTTCCTTTTTGTTTTATATAAATTATAATTTTATTATAATATCATGTTATTCTACACCGAATGAAAATGTAATAAATGACTGATAGAGATTTTCTACGGTATTTAATTTGTATAATTACCTTTGTTATGCAATCTAATAAAATATTTGCATATCAAAAGAAATAATTGTGAATACCATTTAAAAAATTATATTTTTTTACTATAAAAACATCCTATGCCTCTTATAGACATAAAAATAATCGATACCTCTATCTCACTCGATGGGTTGGCGTGCGAGTCGAGCGATTACACTCTTATTTCATAAACTTTGGCACTCAATTGCTAAAAGTTTCGCCACCCCTGGCCTAGATAGATACGTGGTGACAAATTATTGCCTGATCATGGCAGACACAGCAGAGGTTGGTCCCTCGTTCCTGCCACACATACATTGTGAGTTGGTGGGCAGTTTTGCTCATGGCGGTCAGACAGCATCCAGGGTTATCCAGACCCCATGTAACACTTGTCTTCACAATCCTCAAAGTAGGAAAGAGGGGTGCTGGAGATGGCATGTGGGCAGTTAAACGGTTCTGCCTGGAGGTGACAGGCATCACTTTCGCTGGAAGAATAGGGAATCCCAATCCTTCCAAGGCCTTGAAAAGTGGAGAACTAGAATAATTGGGAAGAGCCCCAGGATACCCATCGTCCATTTAGTATAAAGACAATATCCATAGCAGGAAAGGGCGTTGCCACTATGGACACCTTTTTGCAATAGACACACAAAACTTACGAGTACATCTGAATGACAGATGCAGGTCATCTTCGACAGCTATAGACCCAGCTCAGGGAGAATGAAAGCACCTTCGTGGCCAGAATCCTCTTCCTCTCCCTTTTCCCTCACCACTTTTTTTTTCTCATTTGCAGCCTCCCATGTCTCTACAAAGATTCTCAATGCTTTGTTATATATCTGGGTTTTCTCTGCCCTTCAACAAAAGAAAAGAAATTTTGGAGTTGACAAGTTTTAAGGGTTTCCTTGCAGGGCCCCCCTTTGGAAGGACCCCACGTCCCACTTAGCTCTGTGGCTCATGGGGCCCTGGCATCGGGCAGCACAGAAGCCAAGAGCAGTCAGTAGTTCTGGGGCATTTGGGTAACTTGGCACATTTCATACATAAAGTGCTTTGTACCTTCTCGTATCAGTGAACGCTCATGGCTCCACTTTATTTCAAATTTGGCAACAGGTTTTGATTGTTTGAAATATGAAGAAACTAACATAAAGCAGAGGCTGAGTTCCTAAAAATCCTCTTTTTAAATAGGCCTTTTCACATTTTTGTTTAGTGTGCAGCCTGTACGCTGTTCCATACACAATTACAGCAGCTCGGCTCATGTGCTCTGCCACAGTTCTTACAGACACCCCCTTGTCAGTGCCTAGGAAATTCTCCCAGGGCCCAGGCCTGGCTGCATGCTGGGTTTACAAAGTCAAAAAAAGTTACAAAGGCAGTATTTACACAGGGAGGGTTTTCCTCCAAAAGATACTGTACAATGAACTTGATTTTCCTGTAGAAACAGGCACATATAACCTCATAATTTCTATCTTATATTCATACATTTTATTTCCGTATTTAAGGAATGTAATGAAATTATTTTATGATCATGGCAAGATTCAGCTGGTTTTCTTTAAGAAGGTTCTCTCAGTAATATTTGCCAGGACATTTGAAAAAGTCTTAGAAGATCTAGTGGCTTTGGCAGAGGGCATGAATTTAGAGATGTCTATTTTGCACTGGTTATCACAGCAGAAACCAAGGAAGAAGAACTCTAAGTCTGCATCTTTTATAACTGAGGATTGCCTGTATTTGGCTCAGATCAGAAGCTACTGAAAATTAGTGAAGTTAGGGTTTCAGACAAATTAAGATTTTTGTTGTGTCCCAGTTGCAAAAATGTGGCTTTTGCTTTTTCCACATGGAAAAGACTTCTTGGCTTCAACTGAATAGAATTTTAGTCCGTGAGCTCTAGATGGATCACCAACATAGAGATCAAGTTTCTATTAATAGGTAGATGGCATTTGAAATTGCAGAAAGAGACTGTGAAATGCATTTGGGGTTTTAGTCAAAACCGAAGCATAAGAACAATGGTTCTGAATGATTAATGAACTCATAAAATTGTCAGGGTTTCATCGACCATTAGAAGGCAAGAGACACAGGAAATTGTATGCGTTTATGAACGTGTGGTTGAGTCTCTGAGACCAGAGACTGTTCATCAGAAAAGAGTAGTTGCAATATATTGAATATTGAGTATCTGCAAGCCATTGATTGGCTAAGCACCTTAAACAGATTAATTTCGCTCAGTCCTCATATGGGTCTTTCAGGTATTTATCCCAATTTCACCTCTTCTTACTGCATAACTCTAGGAAGTTACTTAACCTCTCCTGACTTGGTTCGAGTGCATGCAAGTAGCCTGTAACAGAGTCTGGCATTCATTAATTTACCTATGTTCCAGACACTGTTCCAGACACTGTTCCAGACACTTGGCATATCACAGATTCCTGACCTCTCGGAGTTCCCATTTATGGTGGTTAATTTTACATGTCAACTTGACTGAACTTTTAGCTAACATCTTACTTAGCAGTGAGAGACCAGATACTTCCCCCTAAACTCAGGAACAAAATCATGATGTCTTCTTTCATCATTCCTTCTCAACATTATAAGAAAAAGAAATAAGATAGATAGGAAAGAAAGCAATAGAGCTGTCTCTTCATAGGTGATATGCCTGTCTATGTAGAAAGTCCCAAGATATCAACAACAACAAAACCCTAAAACTAATAAGTGAGTTTCACAAAGTCAACATGCAAAATCAATAATGCTATACATTAGCAATAAGCAATTGGAAATAAAAAAAATTAAAGTATCATTTATAGTTGTGTCAATAAAAACAACACTGAACTATCTAGGCATAAGTTCAATAGACCAGATGCAGAATGTGTATCCTGGACACAAAACCACTGATGAGAGACAGCAAACAAGGTCTAAATAAATCAGGACATGGATTGGGAGACAATATCATGAACACATGAATTCTTCTCAAAACTTATCATAGATTCAATGCAATGTCAATCAAAATCCCATAAGAATTTCTTTATAGAAAATGACTAGCTGATTATAAAGTTTTTATGGAGAGGCAAAGAGACTTAACAGTCAAAATAATTTTGCAAAAGAAGAACAAGTTTGGATAGGCCATATTACCTGATTTCAAGACTTATAAAGCTACAAAAGATAAATTAATAGACAAGTGGAATAGAACATAGAATCCATAAACAGATCCACACATATATGGTCAATTAATTTTCAACAAAGGCAACTGAATGGAGAAAAGCTAGTCTTGTGAACAATTAGTACTGGGATATCACTGCATATGCCTAACAAAAGAATCTTACACCCTACACAAGTATTAACTCAAAATAGACCTAAAAGTATAAAACTTCTAGAAGAAAACATAGGAGAAAAATCCTGGTAATTTCTTCAACATTCCACTAAAATCACAATTCATAAAAGCAAAAACTTAATACATCAGACCTCTGCCACATATAAGACACTGTTAAGAAAATTAGAAAGTCAAGCCACATGCTGGAAGAAAACATGCTTTTATCACATGTCTGACAAAAGACTTGTTTATAGACTATATAAAACACTTTATAACTTAGTAATAGAAAAACAACCTAATTAAAAGAAATACATAAAATATTTAAAAAGACACCTCACCAAAGACAATATCTGGATGTCATATAAGCATATAAAGCAATGGGGTCAACATCATTAGATATTAGAGCAATCCAAATTAAAGCCAGGAGATACCACTCCACATCTGTTAAGATGGCTAAAATTGAAAAAATAAAGTGATAAGTTCAGGTGGAGGCAAAGAGGTAGAAACTGAAAATTTCATACATTACTAATAAGAATGCAAATGGTGGGGGAGCCGGGATGGCTCAGCAGTTAAGTGCTCGCTTTGCAGCCCCTGGGACTGAGGATTGAGTCCCGGCCCCGGCCCATGTGAAGCCATATGCTGAACTGGGGTGTGCTTCCCATGTGGGAGGCCCCCAGTTCAGTTCTCGCCACCTGATTGGGCCCCTGGCTTGAAGGGGCGTGCCTTCTATGCAGGAGTCCCCCAGCCCAGTTCCGGCCTTGTGCAACACCCACCCACCTGTATGAAACAAAACCACATCAAAAACTGATGACATACAACTGTGGAGATTGCTTTGGGCCCTCCCCCCTTCTCTCTGTCTTTCTGTCTCTCTGTCTCTGTCAAAAACAATAAAATAAAATCTTTAAAAAAAAAAAAGGTGAAGCTGGGATGGCTCAGTGGGTTAAGCGCTCACTTTGCAGCACCAGGGACAGAGGGTCGAATCCTGGCCCCGTCCCGTGTGGAACCATGTGCTGAACTGGGAGCTCCCCCAGTTCAGTTCTCTCTCTGTCTCTGTCTCTGTATTTCTCTCTCTCTCTCTGTCAAAATAAATAAATAAATAAAAATATATATTAAAAAAAAAAAAAAAAGGATGCAAGTGGTACCACCACTTTGGAAGATAGTTGGACAGTTTCTTACAAACTTAAACATACATACACACACCTTTTGACTAAGGAAATCTACTTCTAGGGAAATAAAAACCTATGTTCACATAAAGTCCTGTACATGAATGTTCAGAGCAGCTTCATGCATAATCACACAAGACTGGAAACTTCTCAAGTGCCCTTCACCTGTTAAGAGTGTCATGAGCATGGCACATTTATGCAATGGAATAGTACTCAGCAACGAAAAGGAATGAACATGTGAGGTATGCAGCAACATGTGTGTATCATGCCTCAGAAAATGGTTCTTAAAAAAATCAAAAATCAAAACAAAACAGAGTGACTCTGCACTTGGAAGGGTTCCTGAACTTGGTAAGGACTTATTACAATTGGCTGTTATGGATGCATACAGAAGGTGCCAAAGATGTATACGCATTTTAAGAAAGGAAAAAAGGATTAAAATTGTAACAATATATACTGATACACAAAAGATGAATATGTCATGTTTGACTTCTGCAATTACAAGAGATACTCAAAGTGGTCACTATCAGCGTTCAGACACTTCCGATGATGGCAAACTACTGCTTGAGCAACGTTGACCACAGTGTCCTCTTGGATTGCTACACACGCCATTGCAGTTTACCGCAAGTCTCAAACTCACCACGAACCAGGCAATTGTTAGGCATGTCGGGGGCTCTGTCGCAGACTCACAACTCCATTATTGTACTTTCACTACATTCTCGAATTTCAAATATCACTTCACAATGGTCTTGTGCTCCTTCAATGACATTTTCTTTGACCGTCTTGCCTCTTGCATGGTGATGCTAGCATTCATTTGAATAACACCATCTTTTTTTTTTTTTTTTTTTAAATTATTTATTTATTTATTTTTGACAGGGAGAGAGAGAGAGAGAGATACAGAGACTGAGAGAGAACTGAACTAGGGGAGCTCCCAGTTCAGCATATGGTTCCGCACGGGCCGGGCCGGGATTCGATCCCCGGTCCCCGGCGCTGCAAAGTGAGCGCTTAACCCACTGAGCCATCCCGGCTTCCCCAACACCATCTTTTGAGTGAACATCATACTGCACATTATTACTGTAATTCAATTCAACTTCGAAAAGTAATACATAGATCACATCTCTTAAAATGTGTATACATTTTTTGGCACCCCTGGTTTATGGATGCAATAATATTTATCTTGTATTTGAACTGTGAACAAGGATACAAGTTATTTTCCAACTCAATAATTACAAATTACTTCAGAAACTTTCTGGCTACAGATAAAACCCTGAATTTACACCAAGAAAATCTTCTGACAGGTCAACAAGTTGCATACCTCTCAGACCACCATTTGTTTCTCATTAATGAGCGCATTCCCAAAGGACAAATGGCATTTTTCCGATTCAGCATCAAAAACAGAATGAGCTGTGGTCACCAAACAAATATTTCCTATACAAGCAGGCAACCCAGAAATGTTGTAAATGGGATTTAGAGAGTCTCATAGCAGCTGTGCTTCACATGGAACGAGCACAGAGATGACAGCATACAGAGAAACAAATAAACACAAAACACCCACCATGTAGGTATCATTTCCCCCAGCTTTTAAAAAGCCCAGCCTTTCAAGTCTGGTTTTCGTGTTGACCATGAACTTGGAGATGGACGTGGACTATCTGTATTTATCATTCACACTCCCTGGCACATGTGGCTGCTGAGAGCTTGTTGAATTAAAGAAGGATGGATAAATGCTGACCCAGGAGGAAAGCCTGACATTGCTTCTAAGCATTATCGCGTGCTGAGGGCACAAGTTGGGCTGCATCCATTCTGCCAACATCGCCCTAAGTCTAGAGTTGGAGCCCACAAGGTGATTTTAGGTGGAAAAGCCTCACCGTTGGGTGGGTGGGCTTGAGTTAGGGTCAGCAGTCCCTTGGGTGGGACAGAATCAAAAACCTCCTCCTTTATGGTGTCAAACATGTAGCCACATAGTGGGTCAACTGGGTTAGTCCTACTGAGTTCCAAGATCAGGAAGTGAGAGCTATTTTACTGCTGCTTTTCAAAGTCCAGTCTGAGACCCCTAATGCCACGGGGGAAACCCTTCAGTTCTGGGCATTGCTGATGCTCCCTCCTGTGCCACCTCCCCTCTTACCAGCCACACGGTGTCCAAGGTCTTTCCCAGTCCTGAGCATGTGAGGGGCCTCTTCGTTGTCTTGGTCCCCACTTGCCCAGGACACCACCATCCACTCTATTTGTGTCCGTGCGCATTCAGCAGCTGCCATCTGATTGACTCATTTGTGTGTTTTCTGTCTGCTCCACTGGGTGCAGTCTCCACGGGGGTCAGGGTTGAGTGTATTTTGGTCAGCCTGCAGCTACTGTCTAGAAACTGTCTAGAAGAGTGTCTGGCACGTGTTTTGGATTCAGCTGACGTTTGCTGAGTGAATGAGAGGAGTGGCCTGTCACCGACACTATGTCCATTACCTGGGTCCCCGTGGCCCCTGAAGGCAAACACTCTTCTGCTCCACTCGCGCTCCATGCTCTATGAAGCCGGGTGCCGATCACCCCCACGACCCAGCACCATGTCCTGCACATTATTTCCTGTCCTGAGACTGCGTGGGCCAACCTTGGGAAACCCCTTACTTACCATTCACTGGCATTTTTTTTTAATTTTTAAATTTTTATTGTTTTTGATAGAGAGAGAGATACAGAGACAGAGACAGAGAGAAGGGGGAGGGCCCAGAACAGTCTCCATAGTTGCACATCATTGGCTTTTCCACATAGTTTCATTCCACAGGTGGGCGGGGCTGCACAGGGCAGGAACTGGGCCGGGGTCTCACCCCGGTGATAACCGAACTGGGGGCACTCCCCAGTCCAGCATATGGGTCCACACAGGCCGGGGCCAGGATTCGATCCTCGGTCCCCAGGGCTGCAAAGTGAGTGCTTAATCCACTGAGCCATCCGGCTTCCCCTCACTGGCATTTTTATTCTTGGTCAACCAATGATTTCTGCTTGAGAGAGTATTGATTTGCTAATTTGAACTCCCCCCAAAATTTTATTTTTGTGTCAAACTTATCAGTTCCTACTTCTATATTAATTTTATTTCACTTTTATCATAAGTCCTTATGTGCTTAGCTCTTATTATAATTAAAAAAAATTTTATACATTAATAATCTTACAGCTAACATTTAAAACCACACTGCTATTCATACTAGATATAATCTGTTTTTTCATACAATTTTATTGAGCTCAGCCTAATCTGAGAATTGGGACATGGGATGGTTGGGAAAATAGTTTCCATTTTAAACTCACTTCTCATCTCCAATTGCAAAGCAGTCACATCTCAAAGAGATGATTTTTTTTAAGTGATTAGTCACAGTATTTTATTGTTTTTGACAGAGAGAGAGATACAGAGACAGAGACAGAGAGAAGGGGGAGGGCCCAGAGCAGTCCCCATAGTCGCACATCATCGGTTTTTCCACATAGTTTCATTCCACAGGTGGGCGGGGCTGCACAGGGCAGGTACTGGGCCGGGGTCTCACCCCAGTGAGAACTGAACTGGGGGAGCTCCCAGTTCAGCATATGGGTCCACACAGGCCAGGGCTGGGATTCGATCCTTGGTCCCTGGGGCTGCAAATTGAGCGCTTAACCCACTGAGCCATCCTGGCTTTCCCTCAAGGAGATGATTTTAAGGCATCAACATCATGTAAAATGTTACAGGCTGATTTGATCAGTGGAATTGTTTTATAATTTATGTCATAAGAGCTGTGTCTTGTGCTGAGAGAGGCAAATCCATTCCAACCGCCTTCTTCGTCACATTCTCAAATTCCCCACCCTCCTGAACTGACCAAGAAATGTGGCTTGAATAGGTCATGGGGGGGAGCGGGGGGGGGGGAGTCAAAACTCATTTGGAAAGCCCTGGTGATTACGTGTTCACAAAATGGTAATATTAAATATGCAAGAAGCCCCCAAAAGAGCATAATTCTTCCTGAAACAGCGGCACAAGTGGCTGGCCAGACAGGAAGATGGGAATCCAGAACCTAACTACTCAACAGAGTTGAAGTTTACCAGTCAGAAAATAAATGTAGCTCAATAAGAAGAGTGAACAGATGTCTATTGAATAGTGTGTGCTAGCTTTTAAGTTTCCTTCCTTAATCCTCAAGAAAACACTAATCCACAGCTAGGCAAACATTTTCTTACAGGGTGAAGTAGAAAATATTTTAGACCTTGTGACCCATCCATGGTTTCTGTCACATATTGAAGTTTGGCTTGTCTGTTGGTTTTGTTTACAGCCTCTCAAATTCTTAGAAACCATTCTGAGCTTACAGGCCACGTGAAAACAGGCTGGGGGCCTCCAATCTCAGTTTAGACCTTTCCAATTATGCGTAAGGTTTTTCACGGGTGGACATCTCACTGTTTCCCAAGGAGGCTCATTTGGCAGTTGGCCTCCTTCTAAAACTCTTTGTCATATTGAGTCAGATTTTCCAGTCCTTTAATCCCCACTTGGGTCTCTTTCTGACCTCCAGAGTTGGCAAGCTCTCCTCTTCCTCAGAGCCTTTGAAATAGATGAAACCTTCTTCAGAAAAACAATCCTGTTACTGTCTCCCTAGCTTGCTAGAAAATGTTCAGACCCATGGTATTCCTAAAACATGGCCTGCAGAATTTACACAGTACCGGAACTGTGACGTGACTGCTGTGGACTCATGTGAACTGTTACGGAACCAAATCTGGGCAGGATACTGGTAATCATACCACCTATGCTCAGATTCGGTGTTTTTGCTTTTGTTTTGGCTGCTCTATCATCTGGGACTTGTAGTCATGTCCATCAGAAATTGCAAACATTTCATTTTAATAAAGATTCAGATTTCTATAACCAAATACAGTCCAAGGTATCAGGCAGAGCTCGAAATTCATTGCACAGTGAACGCCAGTGAATTCTTTGTATTTCTGTGAAGTGGGCATACGATCCTTCTGAGGGAATGTATCCTGTCGTGTAGAAAGTGAGCACAGGACACGCCATTTAGTCATGACAAGTGTGACTCACAGAGGAAGGGTCGTCTGGCACCTCTCCGTAGACCCAATCTCCACCTCTTCTTCCAAAGGGGGCCCCGTAACCAAGACAGGCTTGTGGAATGGACCTCACAGCTCTTCTCTTCTACACTAAGGTGACCAGATTTTAACATTGGTAAAGGGGACACCATTGACTGGGGGGAGGGGGTTCTTGATTAAAAATTGGGTCTATCTCCTGCTGTTCCCTAGCTTGTCGTGCATTCTTTCCAAAAATCGGGACTTTTTTAAAATGCCACGGGACGCGGGACACATTGTTAAAATTCAGGACTGTCCCACCAAAAGCGGGACGTCTGATCACCTTATTCTATACGCTAATGAATTATTTATATGGGGGAAAAAAAAACAACCATTTAGGAAATGTGCAATCTGATGGCGCTTTCCCCCACGGAGCCTCATTTTGGCCTCTTTCTTTGCTCTCCAACAGCAGAGAAAGCGGATGCTGAAACCAGACGGAGATTTGGAGGAATGGGTGGGAGAAATAAAGTAAGCAAGTTGTGTGCGTGTGAGGAAAATTCACTTAGATGTAAAGATCTTATCTTCGGCTTGGCATGATAAGTAGCTTTGAGTGTTAGTATGAAAAATAAGGTGTTTGGACCTCCTTTTAAAACCAATCCCCCTTTCATGTATAAGAGTTCCAAAAGCTACTTAAAGATCCCTATCTTATTTTGCGAACAGAAATGTAACAGAAGAACTGGGTATCTACTCTGTCCCTCAGAGGAATTCTACTATTCTCCCTGGCTGTCAGAATGCTTGCATTTTCTTTACCGTTGTTGCCTGTAGAAAAGGGACGGTGGAAATCGAGGAAAGTATCGGCGATTACAACCTCATCACAAAGACCCTGTGAAGTTACTTGTCTGCTTGTAAGTTTAACCTTCACACATGCCAGATACATCACCTTGACACAGCACCGGCACTGCAAATAATCGACTCCAGACACCTGGACTACATTCTGCAGTGAAATCATTTATATTACCGGTAAAGCCAGTGGGCCCCAGAAAAGTGTGTGCCTTCCATGCATTCCCACTCCTACTTCTCTGACACGGAAATCTTTATCAGAGAAGACAGACCTTTCATCCCACAGAGCTGTCTGAGGACATGGGGGAGCCAAGCACATTGGTAAGGACACCATACTTCAAAAAGAATCAGAGGGGAAGCTGGGATGGCTCAGTGGGTTAAGCGCTCACTTTGCAGCCCCGGGGACCAGGGATCGAATCCAGGCTCTGGCCCAGGCGGACCCATATGCTGAGCTGGGCTGTGCCCCCAGTTCAGTTCTTGCTGGGGCCTATGCGGGAGGCTCCCAGCCCAGTTCCTGCCCTGCGCAGCCCCGTGCCCACCTGTGGAGTGAAACTATATGAAAACTAATGTCAACTATGGAGACTGCTCTGGGCCCTCCCCGTTCTCTCTGTCTCTCTCTGTCAAAAAAATAATAAAATAAATCTTAAAAATAAAAAGAGTTAGAATAATGTGTCTTTAAATAAACTCTCTCAGGCTACAGTGAAGTGGGGGTAAGATGCTGTTATTTTGAGGAGTAGATACTGAGATAGACAGGAAAGGGAAAAGGAGTTTTTCAGACTGAATTTTTCAATCATTTGGGATTGAAGGTCTTAATCTGGAAATATACTGGATATGTCCTATCGGCCCATCCCAAGCTTTCCCACAGTTCAGTGCTCTTCCCAGGAAGAACACATACCTTCCCATTGTTGTCCTATGATGTAGAGTACACATGCTTTGGATACTTCCAAAAGATGTTAATAAACAGCACCTCTGCTTCAAAAAGCCCCACACACATTTATCTAGTGAACAGGTACAAATTTAGCAATTTTAATCAATGTTCTTGCAGACAAGTGTGGATATGTATATGCATATATACATATATATATATATATATATATATCAAAATGGGAATTTACAAAGAAGATTTGATACATTTGGTCTAGCAGTGGGTAAGTCCACGGGATAAATCTTAAGCAGGATATATTTCCTTTGGTGGAGATTTAAGTAATTTGGTTCTACTGTGGAGAAGGAGATCTGAAGCTTAAATTCAGCTAGTTTTGGAGGAGTCCAGTGAGGAACAAGGGAGCGTGCAGCGTTCCAGGAAGCCAGCATTGTGTGTGTCCACTGTCCCAGAAATACCGAGGGGACTGGATTGTATTCCTACCAAGTGTGAAAATCGCCCCGAACCAGTGGGCATCCTCTGTGGCTGCGTGTCTCGGTGGTCTCTGGGATGCGCTATTACAAGCAAAACGTGTGGAGAAGCACAGTGAACGGCAACGTTGAATCCTGTGTGTGGTCCGGGAGTTCCAGACTGAAGATTCCCAACCTATCCAGTGTCCACCTCATGGCCTCGTTGATGTCCGGGGCAGCGTGGCTTGGGACCCTGTCTTCTTTGTTTTCCTGCTCATGGTCCCTAGTGCAAGTTAGTTGCAAGGGCAGGCGGGGCGCGCCTTTGGCACGGCGTCCTGGGTTACTACTTCCCTGGGATGGAGACCCCACATTCGTACCAGCCCACATAGTAGTAGGGGGTGCCAAAGCCGATGTTGCCGAAGCTGACGGGCTCCTGGCGATACTGGCGGTAGTAGCCTGGACGGGCAGACAGAAAGAGAGGCAGAGAAAATGCACCCGTGGTGCTGCGATTTAGAGGAAGACATACGCATTTGGTCCTCTCCGCTTCTGACACACAGCTCCTAACACCCTTGGGATTTCCCAAGTGCAACCAAGGTGTCTTGATCTTCATAACAAACCACAATGGATTTTATGTACACGAGGTGAGTTCTGGAAGCGCCTGAGGATGAGGGGGCTAAACGTGGGTTTGGAAGGTTGGAATTTTTCAGTCCTGCCCACCCAACCTCTGGGGAGGGGAGAGGAGCTGGAGATGACTTTGGTCACCAGTGCTCATCGATGTCATCGAGCCAGCCTAGGAAACGAACCCCTCAGAACCACCCCAGAGGACGGGGTTGGAGAGCTTCCAGGTCGGTGAACACGTACAGGTATGGGCAGAGAGGCACGCCTGGGTAGGCCCTGGAAGCTCCGTGCCCTGCCCTCAGGCCTTGCCCTGCACATCTCTCCCACCTGGCTGTTTCTGAGTCATAGCCTTTCACAATTAACCAGGTATCTAGTAAGTAATGCTTCTTTGAGTTCTATGAGCTGCTTTAACAAGTTGACCCCAAAGAGGCCATGGTGGGAACCTTGGATCTATAGCTGGTCCATCAGAAGCACAGGGGACAACCTGGACTTGCGATTGGTGTCTGGAGTGGGTGAGGAGAGACACTGTCATGGACGAAGCCATTAACCTGTGGGCTCAGATGCTACTCCGGGCAGATAGTGTCAGAACTGTGTTGAATTGTAGGACACCCACCTGGTGTTGGAGAATGGCTTTGTGTGGGGAAAATCAACCCTTGGAATTGGTACATAGCATCAGAAGCATCCAACCCAACTGGACAAAGTCTCATCCTCACAACCTCATTCAGACAGAAGACTTCTGATAAGTTGTCCTATGTGTGTCACACACGTGTGAGGACAGGATTGTCCCCCACGATTCATGCTTGACCAAAACTTCAGAGGCCACTGGGACATCCCACACAAAAATGATTGACACTAGGACAACCATGTGACATAACTGTTGTCATTATATGTACTTTAAGTTGTATGTTACTTTTCACATATTTACCTGCACTTTCTGGCTGCAGACCGTATTCCTGAGAGCAGGGATAAGATCTGATGTTCCTTTGTATCCCTAGTCCCCTAGGCTCATCCCAATTCCAGCACATGGCATTTTTTTGGTTCCTTATTTTCATGACTCAAAATGCTGCCAACACCGGTCTTCAAATGTTAAGCCAAAGACAGGGCCACAGTGAATTTGCTCCTACAAGCCCCCTGTCCCACTCTCCAGTGTAAGATATGAAACCTTTGTTCTCATTACCTTGAATGCTAGGGAGACCTTCTATGTAGGACTGAGGTCCCGTTCTTCCATCAAGGTGTGAGTCCACAAACTGGCAATGGTCTTCACCTCTTCCCCAGCTGTCCCCAATGCTGTAGAATGTGTCTGCAAGAAGGAATAAGACAGGCCAGCCACTGGTCAAAACAATGCCGCAGCTGGTGTAAGTGCACGTGCAAGCTTTAGAGACTGTTGGAATTGGGCACCTTACTTAAACTCTGTGTATCATACTTTCCATGTTGGAAAAATGGTGCTAATGGCACGAGCCTCATCAGTGGTGTAAGGATTCAGACAGATCCTGAAGGCCAAGGACTTAACAAGTGCTCATTAAATGGCAGCTTTTAATATGACAGGCAACTTCAGCCTATAAATGGGAGCCCTTTTTACTCCTTGGTTTAAAAAAAGGAATAGAGGGAAGTAGTATAATCAGAGAATGTGTTGTGAATAATTATGAAAGACATGAAGAGCTATAAAAAATAACAATTTTCTTTTTTTTAAAGATTTATTTTATTGTTTTTGACAGAGAGAGACAGAGACAGAGAGGAGGAGGAGGGCCCAGAGCGGTCTCCACAGCTGTATGTTGTCAGTCCTCAGCATGGTCTCATTCCACACAGGTGGATGGGGGCTGTGCAGGGCAGGGAACCAGACTAGGGGCCCCTTCATGGGAGGCACGCTCCCTCGAGCTAGGGGTTGAACCAGGGGGGCAAGAACCAAACTGGGGGCCTCCCACATGGGAAGCACACCCCAGTTCAGCACGTGGGTTCATATGGGCTGGGGCCAGGTCTCGATCCTTGGTCCTGGGGCTGCAAAGTGAGCGCTCCACCTGCTGAGCCCTCCTGGCTTCCCCCAGAGCCCTGTTTTCATACATAATGTGTATGTGTCTGTGGTACAGGGCACTGTCCCTGGTGCTGAATCACTGCTGCACAGTAGGGCAAAGTGGTTTTATCACAGCCCTGGGATACTGGAGATGGCTGTGCAACCTCTCCCAGGAATTCTGAGTTAGGGGAGGAAAGTGGCAGTAATGGAAGAGAAAAGAAAGAGCAGGGAGCAACGAACAGACAGCGGGCGCTGGGAGAGGCGCATACACTGAGAAACTGCCAGAGTGGGGGATGGGGAGGGAGACTTTGTTTTGACATTGTCTTGAAATGATCTTCACTAGCAAGAAAAAGAAAAAGAAAAAAAGACAGACAGAGAGAGAGAGAGAGAGAGAGAGAGAGAGAGAGAGAGAGAGAGAGAGAGAGAGAAAACCAAAAAAGAAAACCTTGACGCATAACAAAACATAGACCCACTGAGGGAAAGTCGAAAAAAATGTATGTACTAAAAATTAAAAGTTGTGCAAATTTGGAAAGAACAACAACTTTGCGTAGGTGGCTAAGTCAAAGCCAGATGGGTTGAGATGGCATTTTGAAATATTACTCGTTTGAAGTACACATGTTAGTCTTTGTCTTAATCCCCATCCGTAATGAAAACGATGTCCTTTTGATTTGGACACAGAACAGATAGCACTGCTAATGTGTGGCTCACCCCCAACAACTTTTCTCTGTAAAGTTGTGCCAATGGCAGGGAATCAAAGGGCAGTTCTCCTCAATACTTCCACTTATACTCATACCTATTATTAGGGAATTAACGGCAAAATAACAACAACGGCCTTTCCGTTTGTAACACAATTTTGGACTTCATTCCTAAAACGCAGATTTAAAACATATACCTATATTTCTTGGTGCCCATGTAAACACTAGTCACCCTAAAATAAAGGCTGCAAAACCGGCTTGTGTTGGAGCTAAGGAGCCAGACCAGGTCCACACCTCAATATATGCTGGTGCACATGCCACGTCAAGTTAGCATCTCACAAAATCAAAGATGTCTGTACCCGCCCACAGCCAGGCATCCTCAGAGGCCTACCTTTCAGGTTGTCACTGAGGTAGATCTTATACCGCAGTGAGTTACACAGAACGACGCCCACAAACTTTCTGTACCACGTCCGCTTCACATACTGCCGGCCATGGCAGTCCGTGTAGCTTGGGTCATGTTTGAAAGCAAACGGGATCCAGATGGGCTCACCACCTTGACAGTGACGATGACAACAACAGTAGTAGTGACAACAACAAGACAGCAGCAGCAGCAGCAACCACCACCCCTGTCAGCCCCGGCTTTCCACAGTGCTTACTCCTGCACTAAGTACCAGCAAGTCTGACTCGTGCACGGGGTCTTCCTCTCGCCTCAGGGCTTTTCTCAACAAAGTCTTCCCACCTTCCCAGTGGGCACCCCGGTTCTCTTCTCCCTTCTTTCTTAGTACTGAAATGCAATCGGGGAGTTCCTTACACCTGAATCTAGTTCAGGAGTCTCAGAGTAAGAAAAAGCCCGCAAGTCTTAAGGAACACAAGCTACACTGGCAAGTTTGATCTTGGGGTCAAATCTACTCCACCCACCCCCAAAGTCCCTCAACATAGACTCCCACTGTTCTTGTCAAGCATAAAACCTGCCCTGAACTTAAGCAACAGGCCTTTCTCGGCTTATATAAAAAACAAAGTAAAAGTCTTTTGTACATTTAATGCATTTTTCTATTCTTTCAGCCATTTAAAATATTCAAGGGGTTTTGAGAGAAAATAAACTTATCTATTTTCATAAATATAGGGTGTTTTTTAATTTATAGATATTGACTGCTATGGCCCTAGTAAAAAATTCCCAGGTCGTTCTTTTCCCTGGATTAGGATGAAGGGTGCAAAGAAACCATAGAAGTTGTCATGAAATTGTAAAAGTGCAAAAATGGTCCAGCATTTCTACTTGTGAGTCATTATAATAATTTCATATTCAATATTCAACTTAATTACTAGAATGTCAAGTTTATTAAGAAGTGAAACTTACCTGGTGGCCTCACTACAAGTAGAGGATTGTCTGTAGAATGAAAGAGAAAAAAAAACTGACTTCATTATTAAATTTCACAACCATGAAATTGTTGAAATGTTTGTTGAATTGAAAGAGCTAACCAACTGGAATAGGTAAAGAAAAATGTAAGGTTTATTTGACAGATGCCAACATTTATCCTTAGCTTTTAGTATTGTAAGCATTTCCTTTTGAGAAATACTTTGTTATTTATAGAGATACTGTGGGTCTCTGAAGATAATATTTTGACATTGGGTATTACAAAATCATTAAATAGTTATTCTGTTTTAAAATGTGTCCATCTTGAGAAAACAGTTTGGTGGTATCTTAAACAGGTAAACATACACCTACTATCTAAATGTATCCAATCTACTCTTGAGTATTTATCCATGAATGTTCAGAGTAGCTTTATTTATTTGCTTCTAAAGAGATTTATTTTTTGAGAGGAGGTGAGAGAGAGGAGGGTGGGTGGGCAGAGCAGTCTCCATAGTTGCACCCATTAGCTGTGACATGGTTTCAGTCCACACAGGTGGATGTGGGGCTGTGCAGGCTGGGAACCGAACTGGGGGCCTCTCGCATGGGAGGCGAGAACCTTGCTGCTAGTCTATCCCAGTGGTTGCCAGTGCACAGCAATCCAGCATATGGGTTTGCATGGTCCGGGATTAGGAATCGAACCCAGGACCTCACAATGGTGAGGCAAGCGCTCAACCGCCGAGCTCTTCCAGCACCCCATAGCAGCTTTATCTCTGATGGCCCCAAAGCAGAAATAACCCAACATCTGCCAACAGCTGAATGGATAAATAAATTGTGGCACAGCCATATAATGGAATACTGCTAAGTAATAAAAGGGAATAAACTACTGCTACATAAAATAATATGGATGAATGTCAATTATGCTGTGTAAAAGAAGCCAGGAAAAAAAAAAAGATTTCAGACTGTGTGATTCATCCATAGAAAACACTAGAAAATGCAAATGAATAGATAGTGCCAGAAAGCAGAGAAGTGGTTGCCTGGAAACAGGGGCAATGATGGGCACATGGGGAGGGGTGGGAGGGCTGGACTTCACAGCAGTGGCAGGAAGCTGCTGGGGTGATGGACAAGTTTACCATCATGCATGTGCGGATGGCTCCAAGGGGTAAACATACCTCAAAAGATACTCAGTTGAAATGACCTAAGTCTATATGTCACACTCACAGGGCTGGATCAGGGCCGAGAACAAAACCCAAACCCACTGGGGCTTTTTGCCTCTCTTGGCTTGGCTTGGTTCTCTCTTAAAATGTATTTCAATAAAGCTTTACTAAAGATAAACAAACTTAGTTGTACACACGAGCGTGTGTAGCTTACGGCATGCCATAAGTTGCTTCTAAAAATATCTAGATCTTAGCTGGAGGAATGCCACTGAAACTCGTTTTTTAAGGACTTCTGCTTTAGAAGAAGTTTATTTTTACAAAATGCCATGGCCTAGGTACACATGAGCCATCACTTTTTTGTGTGAAAAATTATCAGAGTAAAATTGCTCTTTTAGGATAAATATTCTGAGTTTTAATGCATGTATAGGTTCATGGAGCTCCGCCACAATCAAGATGCAGAATAATTCTCTCACCCCGAATCTCCCTTGTGCTGCCCCGTTGTACAGACCATTCTATTTGACATCATCAGCCACACATGAAATAAAGTGGCGTACCATTGGCTGTAAAGGTAAAGGCTCATTTTATTCTCCGGAAAAAGCCTCAAATATTCCAGGGGAGAGGGAGGGGGGCGAACAAAACAACAATACAAACAACAACAACTTTACCCATGGTCCAGCCTATGTTACACACCTACATTTATTTCATACATTTATAGTTTGATTCTCATGGTTGGCAAATGTCATAAATCAATCATCTGATGGCTTTCCTGCTGTTTACTTAACTGCTTTCAGCAGGGAGTACAAAATGAAGAAGAGGCTTTTTTGAAGAACCACTATGTTTTCCATAGTGGCTGCACCAATTTCCATTCCCATCAACAGTGCACAAGGTATGGAGGTTCCTCAGACAACTAAAAATGGGACTACCATACGATCCAGCAATGCCACTTCTGGGTTCTTATTCGAAAAAAATCCCAAACACAAATTTGAAAGCATAAATGCACCTTTATGTTCACTGAAGCATTATTCAGAATAACCAAGATATGAAAGCAACTTAAGTGCCCATCCCCAGATAAATGGATAAAGATGTGGTACCTATGTCCAATGGAATAACTCAGCCATTAAAAAACAAAAACAAAAACAAACCAGCAATGAAATCTTGCCATTTGCAGCAACATGGATGGACCCAGATATGCTAACTGAAATAAGTCAGACAGAGAAAGAAAAATACCATATGATTTCACTTATATTTGGAATCTAAAAACAAAACAAAACAGTCATCAAACAAAACAAAACAGAAACAGATTCACAGACACAGAGGACAAACTGATGGTTGTCAGAGGGAGAAAATGGGTGAAGAAGGTGAGGTAGAATAAGAGGAATAAACTTCCAAATATAAAATAGATAAGTCACAAGGGTGGAATGTATTGTACAAGGAATGCAATCAATAATATTATTAGTAACTGTATGATGCCATATTTACTGGGGGTATTGTGGTGATCACAATGTAAGGTATATAAATGTCGAATCACTATGTTGTACACCTGAAACTAATGATCACAACTATCCTTTCACAAAAAAATTTAAAAAATGAAAGGCAGACTTGAATAAACTGACGGAACAAAGTGGTGAGGACTGGAGCAAACTGTGTGTGAAACTCTTCTCACCCAAGACAGTCTCATTCGGGAGTCTGGGTGCCCTGGATTTTCATCACCCACCCCTTGGAGGCTGAGGGTACGGTGGGACTCTTCTTGGGAAGAGGGTAGCAGAGAGCTGTCTTTTCAAAAATTTACATTGCTGTCTCAGAAATTGCATGTACGTCTTTCTACTCAGACTTTGGAGTTCGGTTTCTTGAGAGCTGTTCATATTTAAATTACTTGGGTGGTTTTTTTTGGTTAAATTTATTGGGGTGACATTAATTGATATCAGTTACATTGTTTCCAGGTGTATGATTCTATGTTACATTGTCTATACATCGCATTATGTGCTCACCACCCAGAATCAGCTCACTTTCCATCACCGTGTGTCTGATTCCCACTCCCTACTCCCCCCCACTCTCCCCCCAACCTGTTTTTTTTGTGTGTTTTTTTTATAGACCTTTATCATATTTAAATCTGATAATTGCCAAAGGTCCATTTTACTGTTAGGAAATGCAACCATAAACATAGACACATTCCGTACATAGCAAATTAACCACTGAGAATGGTTTTCTCTTCTTCTTTCTTAATTACTAATGAGAAACACACTTACTTCTTAGATAAAGGAGGTGAAAACACTTTCGAGATCCTTTGCCTACATTTCCAGTATAAAGCATATTCTCACAGAAAGGTTTTTTGGTGCCACATACTTTAAGTCAGTAGATTTTAAAGATTTATTATTATTTTGACAGAGACAGAGAGACAGAGAGAAGGGGGAGGGCCCAGAGCAGTCTCCATAGTTGTATGTCATCAGTTTTTGACATGGTTTTGTCCCACACAGGTGGGTGGGGGCCGTGCAGGGCGGGAACTGGGCCGGGGGCCTCCCGCATGGGAAGCGCACCCCAGCTCAGCATATGGGTCCGCACGGGCCGGGGTCGGGATTCGATCCTCGGTCCCTGGGGCTGCAAAGTGAGCACCTAACCCGCTGAGCCATCCCGGCTTCCCCGAGTCAGTAGATTTTAAATCATTACATTTAAAAATATCTTCCAATGACAAACATTCTGGGAACAAGCTACTTGTAGGAAGTAATCAAACAAAATAGATTGGATAATAAACTTGAAAGTGGTCCTCATTGAACCTGCCGGGAAAGTGGGAAGGTCCAATTCCAGGGACAGGAAAGGAGTTTGGTTTTTTCTTGGAGCTTTTGTTTCAGTGTGGAGCTGGCTCGGCTCCTGAAGGTGGCCTGGCTAACAGCCACAGCTCCCAAGTCTCCAGCCTGGATTCCTGAGTGGGGGGTTGGGAACCCAGGAGCGTGTCACCGAGGAGAACTTGGTGAGCTTCTGCAGACCGTGACCATGGCAGCGTTTTATTCAAAGGCCTGGGGCTCTGCATGTCCCCACTACAGGGACAGCCTCTGAGTGATAGCGCTTGTAAGCTAAATAGCACCTGAATTAAACCCTCCGTATTCGGTAAAGACATCTTTGTCTCCCAGTAGAGGAAGCATCTTAGAGACTTGACTAATTGGGAGAAGCATTTTTTTGGTTCTTTTTGGTTCGCAGACATTTTATGTTCGTCAGCTGTTTGTAATTTTAAAACATTATCTCTGTCACTAAATCTCTTACAGATAGATTCAAACATATCTTTCCCACATGGTTGAAAACTAGCATTTTTTTTCCCTTTCACTGGAATTTGACCTTTCCACTTCCTAGGCAGTTCCAATAAAGAACACTTTTAATTTTATTATCCCAGTTTTAACCTAGTGGGAAGACAATAACATTTTTTTTATAAAGCAATATCCAATACGAATCCATTAAATGGAAGAGGTAAGATTTTACTTCTTCAGTTTTTGTTCTATTGTAGTCATTATTGAAAATTATTTGCTTTTGAAAAGAAGGAAAGAATGAGAATGTGGAGCCAGCCGTACCTGATTCTGTGACAAATGAGACGGAAGGGCTGATGGGTCCATAGCCACGAGGATTTTTAGCTTGAACTTTAAAATAATACCTGGAATTGAAAGAAAACTGTTTTTGAAAGAAGCTTGTTTAATTTCTGTGTAATAAGACAGATTCCCAAACCACTGAGCATCTGCTCTGTGGCAGGCTTTGAGTCCCCTGGTGTTTGTTTATTTGTTTGTTTGTTTGTTTTTACCAATGCACACATCACTGCTCTTCCTTCATATTTTTTCCTAAACTTTCTCATTTTGGAATAACTTCTCAAAATGATACAACGAGCAGCATAGACATGCGGCTAATGGGAACAGAAGGGGCATCCTGGGCAAGTAAGTCACTCAGAGAGTGTGGGCTCCTCAAGGGTGGGTCTGTGGGTGAAATGCTCCTCTCTGGTCCTGCTCTTGTCCCAGCTTGAGTCGCACCGCCCAAGGGGGATTAGGTTGGAGCAGCAGTCACCTAGAAAGCAGAATTCACATTCTAAGCTAATTCCCATCGCTGCGTTCCATGCGCAAAAGCAGGATGCTTGACCCCGTAACGATGCCGGTGATTGTTGGCAAGGGGTGGACCAGAGCAGAGGTTATGCTCCTCAGTGGGACGGAGGTGACAATGAATGTCTTGGGTGCATGGCAAGTGCTAGGGTTGGCTCTGGACCATTAAAACTCACTGAGTTTCACCATTAACATGGAGACAGTGCAGTCAGAACCTCTGATCCTAGAGTCTTGCATGGAAGGTCTATTGGTTCTGGTCATTTAGAATCCCCTCTATTCGTTGACATAGTAACCTATCCCATGTCAACTGACTTAGTTTTAAATGTTGTTATTGCAAATGTAATACCAGATCCTTCCAGAGAAGGCAGAAAATAGACTTTTTTAAAAATCACTCGTTTTCCTACAGCCTGTTGTTAATTTTTTAGTCATTTTTCAGTATTTTCTCTGTGTACACATTTTGTATACACTAGTGGATACAGACGTCCTACATACTTTTTTATCCCTTACCATTATGTCATAAACATTGTCATAATATTTAAAATTCTCTTTTTTAAAAAAATTAATTAATTTATTTATTTTATTGTTATTGACAGAGAGAGAGAGAGATACAGAGACAGAGAGAGAACTGAACCGGGGGAACTCTCCAGCCCAGCACATGGGTCCGCACGGGCCGGGGCCGGGACTCGATCCTCGGTCCCCGGGGCTGCAAAGCAAGTGCTCAACCCACTGAGCCATCCCGGCTTCCCCTTAAAATTCTTTATAAGAAGCATATCAGTGGTTGAAAAGCAGCTTGTAATATGTCTGTGACACAATTTACTAATGTTTACTGTAAGGCTGGGTATTAAGTTTGCTTTCAATTTTCTCTATTATTAAAACTATCCCAATTTTTTAAAAATCAGTAAATTTTGAGCTTCTGTGCATCAAGGATAGAGAAGTAAGCCCGGGAAGGGGAACTAGAAAAGGCCTGGAGAAATTTAGGGGTAGGAGTAGTCTTTGTCTTGGAAGAGAATGTGATAGCAAGCACACCATCTGAATCAGCTAGTTCGTGTAGAGAGACTGATAAGCCAAGAAGGCTGGGAATCTCAGAACTTTTGCTTTGCTCTCTCATGAGGTACAGGTAGAAAGCTGTGGTTAGAAAGCACTGGAGACTCACACCACAGCTGTGGCCTACCATGCGCGTATCTTCTGCCAATCGCTGTGCTTTCTTCCCCTCTGGGATTGCAGATATTATCTGAGCTCTCTGATGTCCCTGAGTGTGGCTCTCCGCCATGCTGGAGAGTTCATGAGGAGACTTTCCCTCTGGCTTCTGGCCAGCAGGCGTTATAATTCAAGGTTTAAAACTCTTTGATTACGCCAGGCACACAGATAATATACACTAACTCAGATGCACTACATTTTTAAAAGGTGAATCCTTTACATTCAGAGAGCAAGGGCATTTGTTGGATGCACCACTGTCCTGGTCCCTTTTGAGCTTCTGAGGTCACCATGGGAGCCTGTGGTTCTGCAGTTACCCAGAGACAGTGCACGACCTTGGGTTTGATTCAACAGAGAGCTGGTTTAAATGGCTGAAGTAATTAAACCATTCAACAAAGTTAGCCATCTTCCACGCCTTTCAAGAAAGTCATTCACATCTCATTAAGGAGAGAATCCTCTTTCAAATTTCATTTAGAAAAGGAATCGCACAATTGAGAACATATGAGTTTCCGAATCTCAGTTCACCCAGTTCATGTTTTCCCTGTTTCGCATACTTTTACTCAGTGGTTGTGGAGTTATTTAAGGCAAAACTCTGCAGGCAGGTCAAGCCGTGGGTTTGGCATATGTCAATGAGACCGGCTAAGCTTTACAGATACAGTACTTTTCTTTCTCCTTAAAGAAAAAGGAAATCAAAACCTAAGGAATGACACACCTATTCCAAGGCTACATAGGACATTTCTGCTATGAATGTCCTGCAAGCCATCACCAGAGCCATGCTGTGACCACTTCCTCAAGCTCCGCAGCAGGGAGCTGGGCTGAGCAGGTGAGAAATGGCAAAAGGATGAGCGATCTATTATGAGAAGCTATTCCGATTTTTTGGCTGTATCAATTTGTCTTACCACTGAAACCTAAGTAGTCTCCCAACCCACCTTCCCTGTGTGCACAATTATTCTATCCTCTGCAAAGCCCACATGGCCCAGTTCCAAAGACATATTTCCACTTGAACTTCACCTACTGTGTCAAAGTGAATTGAAGTATGCTGAGCTAAAAAGCAACCGGGACATACAAAAACAGTAAAGCTCTCATTTTCAAAAACCACATTAGGCTTCTTTCTATGAACTAAAATATGTACTTCATACTCTGCCTCCTCCAAGTAAGAAGAGCAAGCCATGCCTTGCCTTCTTATATAAGCTTTTGGCCCTTCTTTTCAACCAATTCCACAGTGACAAATCTCTGTGCTGTAAGTGTGGATTAAAATATGCAGACTCCAGAAAGCATTTGGGGCTGGGTTGGGTGAATAAAGTGGAGAATGCCCACATAAAGTCACAACCAAGATTCAGTGATAAAGAACCACACAGGTGGCTGGCACATGCCAGCTCCTCTTCGGCCAACCGGTGTCTGGTGTCTCCTACCAGAGGCACTTTGCAGTCGGTGCTGGGAAGCCCTGGGGACTGTGATGAGATGGGGGACATGCAGCGGAAGCCTGTGCACCCCTAAAGTGAGCCCACCAGAGACGTTCTGTGTGCATGAGGGTAAATGAGTGTCCTAGCATCGCGGTTACACTTCCCTAGGTGTAAGCGATCGCAGCTGCTAAAGGGGCTTTTGAGGGAAGCTCTGTGGGAGGAGACCCCCCTGCTCTGTGTAGCCAGCATTCAGCCTCAGGAGAAGGAATAACCAGGCCGGCCTCCTGGGGGATGAGGCTATAAAAGGGGCAGCTGTTCTCAACCTGTCTGTCAGGGAGCTGAAGTGGGTGGAGGGCGGGACAGAAGCCACAAGGGACCCCACAGGCCCTCTGGGACCGGGCCTGTCCCGCCTCCTGCCTCCTCCTCACCCCTTCCTGCCCTATCAGCCTCCTTTCCTTTCTCGAAAGTCCTTTCTCCACGGAACAACTTGGCCTTGCCCTGCCCCCTTCTCCGGGTTAACAGCTGCTTACCTGACTTCCCCAGCCAAGCCCACCTGCCTGCCCCTCCACCCCCACGCTCTGGGCAAAGTCCCCTGTTCCACACTCATGGCATCAAGTGCTTCTCCCTCAGGTGACAGTTTATGTTTCTGCTCTTTCAAAAAGTTTATGTTTCTGCTCTTTCAAAACAATCTGTTTCCTTTGCTAACCTGAGTGACCTAAGGACAGGGAGTTGGTGTAGTTTATGACCCCTCCCTTCTTTCCACCCCCCTCACCCACCCCGCCCTTCCACCCTGAGTACATGTCATGGTGCCCAGCACAGAGCAAACGGGTAAGTACAGTAGGCTCTCAGTTAACCGGCACCCACAGCGATCGGGAGATGCCGGAGGAATGTAAGTAAAATCTCAGTTAACCAGCACCCAGGCCGGGGAAGCGCAGTATGATCGCTTCGATTTTTTTGCTGGTTGCTAGAGAGTGCGGGTTGCTTGAGTTCTGGTTCACAGAGAGTCTGGTTCACAGAGAGTCTGCTGCGCTCATTCAATGGCTCACGGGTACTCACGCAGACCTGGTAAAAGAATGACTAAACCTTCCTCCTACATAACCACCTCCTCGGGGTATTCAAAACACAACCACGGCAGTCAGCAGCAAAAGTTGTGAAAGAACATTGTACTGGGGGCGGAGTCAGGAGGCTGGGGTTCGATTTTTCTGCGAAACATCTCTAGGGCTTCATTTAGCTTTTTGATACAGGCTGTGCCCCTCAGCACACAGGGGAAAAACTGGGGTGTTGACCTTATTTTCTTTAACTCTGTTGTTTTTGTTTCCTTTAATTAGTTATTTTTCATCACTATTTGGGAAAAATACAGAAAAGAGTTTTCTCAATTTCTTCTTCTGCTACTTGTTTTTCACTTGCCAAAACCCTGAAATTCATAATCGTTTATAAAAACTCAGTTCAAGTGCACCCAAGTGGCACATTCAACTGCCCTGAGGCAAGTTCTCAGCTGGTTCAGAAGTCGCTCCCTACCCATGGCTGCTGTCCAATTTCTATTCCCTTCAGCACATTTCTGTTTAAGGAGAGTATTTTGTTCTGACCTGCTCTGTGTCTCTTACTGCAGAGAAAACGGGAGACCTCTGACCCACAGTCCCGCCACTTAGCTCTTTGCTGCGCAAATGCAGTGTCTCGATGTGACAATATGTACTGGCGTCACCTATATGGGCTTGAGCGAGCTGATCGTTAAAAGTTCAGGAATTCTGCAGGTCTTGCTGGCTGCTTGGAATCAGCCACAGAAATTGGAAACACCAAAAATCAGGGACCTTTTCTTCCCACAGAGCTGGTTTACAAGCCCACGTGCTTAGTGCTTTGTCCATGTTCACCTACCAAGGAAGCTTTCCCGGCGGTCATTCTCATGGAAAGCACACCGTACAAAGGAGGAAATGCTCACTCACCCACTTTGTACCCTCGGGAACACGTTTCACATATCTCACACTGAGGAATATACACTCTGGCTCCCAGATGGCCTTCTGTCCAGCCAGCCACTGCCCAGTTTAGGAAGACATAGTTGTAACCTTTACTAATGTGTACAATGCATCTTTCTTGAATGGTCTGACCTTCGGCATCACAGAGTTTGAGCACCAGTTCGTTAAAATGTTTAGCAATTGCTGCTCCATGAATGTCACATATGAAGGTTGTGTTACCTAATGCCACCACATGGGTGACTACAAATCAATTGATTCCCTTTCAACATACAGGACAACCTTCCTTTCCCCAGTGGTGGGTAGTGTTTAGTCTCTGGAAACTAGGGAACAAAACATCAACACAACAGACTAACACTTATGGCATATATAGTAATTTCCTCCAAGAAAAACTACCCGATAGTGGTAAGTGGTCAATGATATCCTATGAGAGCTAAACAGAGAATGCAAAAAAAAAAAACAACAATCAGGAAAACATCTTGATTGACCCTCTCATTTTCGACCTCAGGACGTCTGGGACCATGCACGCAGGTCTCAGGTTTTGGTTTTCCATGACCGCCGCGTCATACCTTGTGTTTGGCTTCAGGTTCTCAATGGGCAAGTGAGTTAGATCTGATGCCTGAGTGGACCACTTGTTCCTGATGAAGTCTTCGTAGGATGCGCTGTACACCAGGTAACCTGCAGGTGGGAAGAAGAACAACCCAGTGAGGCTGTGCCTTCTCCCAGGTGTTGCTCAGATTTCTCTATCTGCGTGTGGATGGTGAGGGCTGCAGGGTTTTGAGAATGTACTTGCTAAGCACCTGCAACATGCAATTTCTCTGTTGTCCTTAGCCAAAGCAGTCCTGCAAGACTGATGAGCTAGGCCAGGACAATTGAGAGGCCATCACGGCGGTCATTTCCCACGGCATCACTCCTAGGGGGGGACCACTTCATTCACTAGGAGACCAGGGCAAGCGACGGGCCGTGGGCCTGTGACTCTGCCTATGGTGCCTATGGAGTGGACACCACTTTATTACACGTTGACTTGGCTGCTTATGGAAGGAAGAATGGCTGGTGCAAAGCAGCAGAACATGCAGCATCTTACACAGTCACCAGGATCCAAGGGCGCTGCCGTGGGGCCCACAGTGTGATGTCCTGTGTAGGTTTAGGAGGTACCTACGCATCCTCGTCGCTTCACTGCTTTGTGGCTACCCTACAAGAGTCGGTACTCGACTCATTGACTGAGGAAGAGCGCCACTAGTTTCTCCTTTGGACTCTTCGGGTCTGCTGCTTTTCATGTGTATTGCAGGGCCATCATGTGCCAAAATGTTCCGTGGTCATCAGCTTGGCCCGAGTATTAAATCCTTATAAATGCCTCATCTGTATTATTAATATGTATGTGATAGCATGAGCACTCATGATTAGGGCACGGGGGTTTGGTTTGGGGTTAGGTGTAGGGTGTGTCATGACGTGTGACGCCAAAGTTTCTGGGGAGCTTTGGACAGCTCGAGGTGCACAGATAACCAGAGCACGTGTTTCAGAAGCACTCCATCTACAGGATAACACAGAACTCGTGTCTGAGTTGAGTCCAGAGATGTTTACTGGGAGCTCTCAGGGTCCTCACCCACCAGCCCTGAGGTCTGTTTAGTGTGGCCAGTACTCTCATCCTGAAGCCATGTTTCTCAGGTAGCAGCGGCATGTTAAGTGACATTTGTTATGCAAGAAGTCAAAAGCTAAATAGCTTAAGGTAAGGTTTTTCCACTATATTTTTCTGTATGTTTACTTCTGGGCTTTTAAAAATTGCCATTCATAAAGCAATATTCAATTAAGAAACAGATTTACTTGATATCCTGATTCCACACTCTCCTTTCATTGGTTTATTTGGTGGCATTAGGAACATGCTGGACTTCACAGAAACTGGCCACAGCAGCCCACGCAGCACGCATACTGGAGTGACCAACACATTTAATTACACCAAAGATTCGGACTCTGTGATCCTGCACCCTCATGGCCCCCCGGGGCCCTTCAACCGCAACTGGCAGAATACCTGGGGCATTCTTTCCTGGCGTTTGGGCCACTGTGCAAACTCCGTAAGATAATATGTCAAACTCTGACCTATACCACCACTATCCACCCAGCCCTAACACACACAGACATACACATATTCCTTCCTCTTAGATGACTTGTAGGCCCTGGAAAAAATTATTTGCAAAGAAAGGCTGTATTCAAATAAAATATCCACTCTTTTCTGTAAAAACGTATTTCAATGGATTTCTCCTCAACTGTACCCTTGGCAAAGTCAGATAAACTCATGATCATCTCAGAGGCCAAGACTTAGGAGGCTCAAGATGCCTGGGCACTTTCCATCACATGTACGTCCCACACAAGGAATTCAGAAGCACCAAGACAATCTGGAAGCACCCAGCAGGCATGGGAAAGAAGGGAAGAGGCACAGTGACAACCCCTGGGTTGACTCTGACATGGGGTGGCACACGGCAGCAGCTCCTTCATCACCCATGCTGCAGGGTCTAATCTTACAAGTGGACTCCTTGGCCATGTGCAGGATTATAGAATGTAAAACATGTGACAATACTTTGCATGGGAGGAAAGCACGGTCCAGGGAGATGAAGTAGGTAGCTCACGGTCATACAAACCAATTTGGGACTAGGATTCAGTACTTCTGACTTCCATCCTGTGCTCTTCAGACTGCCCCACAAGGCTTCCCTTGTTGCCTATATTTCATACTTTTGAAAAGAAGACATCTACATTAATCTATCCAATCTATCCATCCCATCCATCCATCCATTCATCCATCAAGCATCCATCCATCCATCCATCCATCCATCAAGCATCCGTCCATCCATCCCTCCATCCATCCATTATCCATCTTTATCATCTGTATTTCCCACGTATGGGTCAAGGGGAACTCTAAGCATCTGCCTTGGACACACCTGTTACCACATCTCCGGGGATGGCTTTGTCCCAGTCCACAATGACAAATGAGTGGCAGCCTTCCATAGCAACCACTGTGATGTTGCGGGGGGCATGCTGAGGAGGCAGTTCACTCTTCCTCATGTCACTGGGAATGATTTCATCCAGGCTGTCCACTTGGAAGTGATCCAGAGCATCCGTCAGAGAGCAAGGGGCTGACGGGTCTTTACTCAGGTATGTCACATAAGGAGCTAGAAAAGAACAGAGATACCCAATCAAATTGCCGAAGACAGAGACACTACCAGCTTCTAAGACCACCAGCCCTGATGCCAAACTCAGATGCGCGGCCCCGGCTCTCCTTAATGGATCCACTCAGTTACATCTTTCACTCTGATCATTTCAAAAGATCCTGTTGCCTTATCAACATCAATGCCTGTACCCTCAAAATGATTTTGGAAGACCCCTGTGTAACATAAATCTGCAGTATCCTGCCATTCCTATTCCCCAACGTTTGAAATGTGTGGATCAGGCCTAGCTGGGGTTCTCTTGACACAGTTCCTGACCTGGGCAGTTTTGGGAGCAGAAAGAAAGATGATGCACTGATCAAGATATATAGCCTCTAGCCTCAGTCCCAGGTAGGGACCCCCCCCCCCTTAACCATCTCAAATATCTGCAAAAGGCCCCACCTGAATAACCTTCAACAACATTACTGCTCAGTACAGTAACAGCTACTCCCAGTTACAGACAGGTTCAAGCTTCTATGCACATGATCTCTGTGGATACGAGAGTACCGAGATGAGTCTCCTGACACTGGAGACGCTACCTCCAGCCCACACTCCTCTGTTACACACGCTGTGTAAGACACTAAGAAAGCCAAGGAGCCAGAATTGGGCTTTATACAGGCATGACTCCCAAGTGCTCTCATGTAACAGTTTCTAGCGCTAAGTGTCCCATTGCATCTTTCCACACAGCTTCTCCTTCTCAGGGGCCATTAGGACTAAAATTAATTTTTTTTCTCCTCTATTTTCCATTAATTTATATAAATTTGACCTTTAGAGCTTGTCCATGCATCTCACCAGGAAGTGTGGGGGAATAATCTACTATGCTTCATAGAGTAACAGACAAATAAAAATAGGCAGACAACGGTAAGCCTTTCGGTCTTCGGAAGAGTTCTTTGGAACAGCCAACACTAGTGCTGAAAAGATTTCAATTTCTGTCATGGAACTAACAGAGAGAAAGTTGGGAGATTTGGTGGATTCAGTGGGCTGCGGAATGCCATGGGCCAGCGTCAGCATCTGCACGAGAATGCCACCTCAAATTGGTATTCTCGTTCTTCAAGTACGCATACCCTGTTTCCCCGAAAATAAGACAGTGTGTTATCCTGTTTCCCTGAAAATAAGACAGTGTCTTATATTAATTTTTGCTCCCAAAGATACGCTAGGTCTTATTTTTGGGGGGATGCCTTATACGTATTTCAGCGAGAGGCAAAGCTGTAAGTAGGTCTTATTTTCGGGGGATGTCTTACTTTTGGGGAAACACGGTAGTTGAGACACTCAATACGCCATCTGGCATTTGGCTGGCAAGAGCCGTTCTCCGCTTATGGCAGAACATTTGTTTTGGAAACAGAACGTGTGATATTAAGTTAAGCTGTTGCCTGTCTCCACTTACTCATATATTATTTTTTCCACTTAGTAATAGATTAATCTGTCTCATTAGTGAAGTTCATTTAGGGCATGGGAAAAGAAGACTCCCAAAGGGAATAAAATACCGTTTAGTTAACTAGAATTTCCTGTTGAAATTGTTTTAATGACTAAAAATAAATAAATGAATAAAGAGTAAAATAAATCTCAGGGGGCTAATGAAAATGACAGGAAAGAACTGAAGAAAAACAGCTTCGGCTCTGTGATGCTCTAAGAGACAGTAAAGCTCAGTTCAGTCCACTGCACGTCTTCGAGGAAGAACGTGAAGTAGACGTCCCACCTTAGAGAAGTTGACTATAACAGAAATACTCGTGCACCCCGTTCCTGATGATTTTTAAGTCTTTCTTCCTCTTGGGCTAGACGAGGCAGCCTCTCTAACCTCCACTGTGTTGAATTCTAAATGTTCTCCTGCTTGTTCCCCAAGCCTGACTTCTGCAGAAAGCAAGTTCACGTGTGGCTAAGCAGGACTGAGTCCCCGAATCGCTCCAGCTGAGACGTCACTTGGCCAGAGCTGCTGCTCACCGCCTCCAGGCCAAGAGATGCGTTAGGCTCTTCCTCAAAGAACGAACACTTAAGGCCCGGGTTTCTCTGATTAAGGACGTTGTATTTACCAACGAATCGTTTCTTCCCAGCTAGATCGAATTCCTCTTCGGGAAAGGAGCTAATGGTGCCTTCTTGGGGGATGACCGCGGGCGTGGTGGCGGTGGTGGTGGTGGTGACGGGCTGAGAGGTGGCCGGCAGCCTCGAGGTCTCAGTTTCATAATCTGAAATGATATGAAGGTTTTGTAATTGGGCACTTCCAGAAAAAAAGCACGTTTTTCAGTCAGATACCTTCTTAAGGCTCCACTCTAGACTAAAGCATGCACGCACATATACACACCGTAAAATCAATGCGATGCCTCAACATAAGTTGTTTCCAAGAAAAATCAGTATTTCTCCCCATTTCAGTCCCCTCAGAAAATCAGCTACAGATAAATGACAGGGAAAAAAGATACACCTATGACCAAAATAAAAGAGATTTTAGAATCAAGGCTGGAGAGAGCCTTAGAATTCATCCAGTTTAGGAAACTCCTGTTACTGGTCCAGGGCCATTCTCTACCTGAATAATTTCCCCTTTTAGACTAAGGTGACCAGATTTTAACATTGGCAAAGCGGGACACCATTGACCGGGGGGAGGGGGTTCTTGATTAAAAATTGGGTCTATCTCCCGCTGTTCCCTAGCTTGTCGTGCATTCTTTCCAAAAATCGGGACTTTTTAAAAATGCCGCGGGACGCGGGACAAATTGTTAAAAATCGGGACCGTCCCGCCAAGAGCGGGACGTCTGGTCACCTTATTTTAGAGCCACAAAGGATTAACATCAGAAAATAACATTGATTTTTTTTTTTATTTATCATCTGTGTATGGGCTTTTTCTTAAGACTTTTTTTTTTTTTTTTTGACAGAGACAGAAAGAGAGAGACAGAGAGAAGGGGGAGGGCCCAGAGCAGTCTCCATGGTTGTACGTCATCAGTTTTCGACATGGTTTTGTCCCACACAGGTGGGTGGGGGCCATGCAGGGCGGGAACTGGGCTGGGGGCCTCCTGCATGGGAGACACGTCCCCTCGAGCCAGGGGTCAAACTGGGGGGGGGGTGAGAACTGAATTGCAGGCCTCCCACATGGGAAGCTCACCCCAGTTCAGCATATGGGTCCGCCCGCACAGGCTGAGGCCGGGATTTGATCCTCGGTCCCCAGGGCTGCAAAGCGAACACTCAACCCACTGAGCCATCCTGGCTTCCTCTGGGCTTTCTTTCTTTCTTGCTTTTTTTTTTTCCTTGGAAGGAGGTAGGATCATTTCTATTAAAGGGACTAATCCTATAACATTAAAAAAAACCCAAAAAAAACCTGCTCCCTTTCAACTGCTCAAAGATGACAAGAAAGGTGCTGAGCATTACATTTCAAAGGTGCTAAGAAGTCCTCTTTGGCTTTCTGACATCTATTTCAAATTCCTTTTTCTTTGAAAGCTATGGGAGTAAACCAGTATATCAAGCCAGGTTATGACTGCATCAAAAGTGATGCTGTTCCCATGTTTGTGAGCTACAGATAATAGTGAGGACACCCTGAGTGTCAAAGGCTGGCACTGGGGTGGGGACAAGATGCCTACATGACGGTCTTCAGCTGCCATTTCTAATATACACAGAAGAGTCACAGGGTGGTAAATATAAACACCATTGGTTACCATTTACTGAGTTCCAGGTGCTACCCAAGGCATTTTGTAGTCTTAATCTTATAAGCTTACCTTTTCTTGAAAAAAAAACACCCACCTATCTTTAGCATTGCATTTTTAATGTAATTAGAAAAGTAGAGGAAAGGGAAGAATGAAATGAGAAGTGCCAAGAGAGGAAGCTGAGACCTCGGTTAAACCCAGTGGTTTCACAAGAGCGGTGGGAGCGGGAGGCCCACACCTGGCAGCTCCAGAACGTGTGGAGCAGGGAGGGGCTGGCAGGGCGGTGGGGAGTCCAGGGCACCTATTTGGAAGTAGGCATTGGGCCGCGACTTAGAAACATGGGGTTCAGCCACCCCTTCCTAAGCACGGCCACCCAGCCCAGAGTTCTGAAGGCAATCACAATTGAGATCATCCACTTAGTCACGGAAATAATATCCTGCATTCAGAAAAGACCTCGTCTAAATAATGTGCTTAAAATCAGGGAGCACCTTCATCGTAGACGACGTACGCCTCTTCCGTGGGGATGGCCGTGTCGGTCTCCAATCCTGAGAAATCATCTGGTGAAGGAGGACGGGGAAAGGTCATTACATGCCCGGGCTTTCTGTTCAGTGCTCTCAACGTCGCACCCAGGCTTGTGCCCCCAGGGTCGTTTCATGGGAGAAGTTGCCACGGCCAGGACCTCCCGAGCTTTCTCGAGGAAGGGTGCCCGAGCCTTGAGATGGAAACCACACTGTCTCTCCTCTGTGCTCAGGACAGGGTCCTGGGGCTCCCCACCAAGGAATCAGAGGAAAGACCCCTCCCGCCTCCCCTCCCACACAGACAGCCCTACTGGCCTGCCACCCGCCACCTCAGTGCCACCCATCCCGCTTGCACAGGCAGCTCTCTGCATGCTGAGGGCTGGGGCCTTGGCCCGACCTGTCACTGGCCTCATGACAGGCGTTCTCTGCAGGAAGCGAGGAGAGTAGGACGAAGAGTGGGCAGCTGGCTCTCAGGATGGGAACAGAAGTCCCTGCCTGCGAGCTCCTCTGTGCATTGCACCCTCGTTCTCCCCACGCCCCTGGATCTTGCCTCTTGCGTGTTCTGGAAACCAGGTGATCTCCAGCCTCTGCCACATTCTAACTTGGCAAACCACACGAGGTGAGCTCCCTGGGCTTCACAAGTCCCTCCAACCTCCCACCCCTCTTCCCGACTCAGGACATACATCTGTGCTGATTAGACTGGAAGTTTGGAGATAGTCCAAAGATGAGAAAGTTCTCTTTACAGACAGGGTGGGGCTTTACTTACATAACCACTAGATCTATTATGACTGCAGAATTATCCTTTAAACGCAACTTCTAGAATTTCATATGTGATTCTTTTAAGTCTTCCAGGCAGCCTGAATTATAAGAACCACTATGAAAGTGACTATATCTGAACTGATATTATGGATAACAGCAGGGTTAGTGTATTATTTCTCTACTTGATGGGTATAGATGCAGCTGTAAAAAGAAAGTCTCATGTCTCTCTGTAGTTGACAAAACCTTGAGGAAAAAGGTTTTCTAACTCAAAAAATTGTAGAGGCATGCCTTCCCTACTACAATTTATCAGGCCCTTGCAGTCTCTATTGTTTGAGTTAATCCTCACATAAAACCCTTACGATAGATATATGGGCTCATTATATCCATACTTAGAATTTATTGGAGTCACACAGCTGGTAAAAGATGGAGTTAAAGCTGAACGTGAACTTCAAGCCCTCTGGTTCCAAAGACCATATACTTTATACTTCATAAAACTGCCTCCACTTTCTAAAAGTTGAACTTACCAATCTACGTGCTTATACACTATAAAGTGCTCTATTACAATCAACATTCCACAGCATAATAAAGGGGAAATTGAAATAGAGTGTCTATAAAAGCCTTTCATTAAAAAATTATGTGCACCAATTTGAACTTTTTATTGCCAGAAAATCATTGATCATTCCCCAGGAATATTCTAGTATTTTATTGGCCTTTTTTGAAACAAACCCACCAGCGGAAGATGCTGGTGACCTCCCATTGCCGTCCAGCCCTTTTGAAGATTACAGTGTGGAGCTCAAAGCCACCAGACGCCTGCGATGCCCATCATCCGGTGGTGACACTGGGCATGTTCTGATGGGCTAAGGAAGGTTATCAAGAGACAAGTGGTAAATTATCCACCTTTCAGGAGTCAGGGCGGTCACTTTACGAAAAACTATTAGGCGTAATTTTTCCTTCCATCATTCCAATGTCAATATCCCTGGATCCAAGAGGAATAACTTCTGGGCTCATACAAACCAGACTGTTTTCAAATCCACAGCACCTAAAATATGGGGTTATCTTGCTGTTGTTTCCTGGCATTCCATTTTTCTTCCCTTGTCCATTTAACTGTTAAGAGCATAGTCTTGTTTTTCCTCATGCTCAGTTTACATTCATTGCTATTTTTGGCCAGGCCATAAATTAGATTGTAGAATTTTTGCATCTCGGAGTGGACAAGGAAAGGGAAAAGCATAGGGTTTTCTTTGTGGGTTTATGGGGCAAAGTGCGATTCCTGGAGGGGCTGATATACTCTGGTGTGGCAGCAGGTCACAGAAATGATGCCTTTTACCAGCACACTGGGACCACTTCTTGAGATAAGTGACGAGTCTAGTCTTCTGGCAAAAGTAAACATCGTACTGGCTTAGTGCTCTTTCTTTTAAAAGACCAGATATAGTCAAGCATATTTTTCTAAAATAGCACCATTTTGATTCTAAGTGAAAGTAACTTCCAGATGTAATAAAGTATATTTATAATTTTTTAAAAAGCTGAACATCAGAACTTGCCCCACCTGAATATCACTTCAAAGCATTCGTAACTGTGCATAACTGGACATTTTATAAGTCACTCCAGCATCAATATCAAAAGCTTCTACTTCTTCAGATACAAGTAGCTGCCAGCCACCAGCCATGAGGTATGCTTTATTCTCTTGAGTGGTTTACCCAAATGGTCATGACAAAAAGTAAGTGCAAAATGTCACCAACCAATTAGAACCTTGGCTCCAGAGACATTAAAAAAAAAAACACAACCAAAAAACTATTCAAAATATTCTCAGAACAAGTTGAGAGAGAAGATAAATGACAGCCATTTGAAACCCAAGGGTATTTGCAAATTGTACGGTTGGTCCAGCTCAAGTTTTTAATTATTCTCTTTTATTTTCCATCTTGAGAGTGACCTGTGGCAAGATGGAACTGTTCTCCATAATGAGTGATGTTTTTCTGGGATGTGCCCCACAGTCATGTTACACACTGTTGAAGATGTACATCAAGAACATCACATTTTCAAAAACACATGATATCCTCAGCTCCGCTGTAGAAATGGAACCTGAAAGACAAAAACCATTGGCTTTTACTTCTCAGAAAATGAAGAATGCCTCTAGCTTAGGGTATGGTTTAGATAGCCAAAGATGAGCATTAGGCACCGTGAAGCAGAAACACTCTCCCTACTGCCAGGAGTTTATTTTCTCTCTATTGCAAGGGGAAGTCAGAGAAAACAAAAAGTATCTATGTGTGTGTCTCTGTGTGGGAATGTCTCTGTGTATGTCTCTGTATGTGTGTGTCTCTGTGTGTGTGTGTCTGTCTGTGTCCATGTACCAAGAGAAAGGCGTAAAAGCAACAATACACCAGAAACAAGCATATACTATGCATCTATGCCGATAGGAAGATACACACAAGTATGGTGACCATCATGGGGAAGTACATAAATACTGCTTGAATTACTGGAATTGTTGAACGATGCAAGGTTATTCCTAGAACATAAAGGAGGAGGGGCATGCCTGAACCAGGGGAGCCAAGACTTTGAGATCGGAAAAGATGACTTTAAAATCAGAAGGCTAGAAACAAAATGGTGGGACTTCACCAAGGAAATGTCATGACACATGGTCAACTAGATGGGGGTTCGAGAGAGGAGGGCAAATGATTCATTCAGCGATCACCAACGCTGGTTCTAAATTGTCATTATTACAACAATAAACATTTCAGGCCATTAGGCTGCAAAACGCCATGACCAATGTCACTTGGTAAATACTGGTTGTGTACACATGGGGCCCCAGAACTTGGGAGTGTATGTTATGGACTGAACTCTACTCAGTACAACCGAAGGGAAGGTGCATGAGAGAAACACAAACTCAAGAGCAGAGCCAGAGGCAGGGAGATGGGGTACAAGGCGCCTGTCGATCATATGTGACGGGGAGACCTGGGACTGTCCCTCTACTGACACCAGAGGCTTGGACTGAAAGCGTCTCTGCGTTGAGTGTCATTACAGCATTTAGACAATGTGCTTTTGTACATCAAGCTCCCTACAAGGGGTTCAACCAAGAAATGGCAAACTCTACTGTATTTTATAGGATTTTCAAGAGTAATTTTGACTCTGATTTTCCAATTACAATTGACCCTTGAACTACACAGAGGTTAGGGAAAACCAACCACCTGCACAGTAAAAGATCCGAGTATAACTCTTGACTCCTCCAAAACTTAACTACTAAGAGCCTATCTTTGACCAGAAGCCTTACTGATAACATAAACAGCCAATTAACCCATATTTTGTATTTTATATATGAGGACTGTCTGGAAAAAATCCAGCCATACATGCCTCTATTTTTTCATATTACATGGATGGATACTTTCCAGACAGCCCTTGTATATATTATATTACATACTATATTCTTACAACAAAGTGAGAGAAAAGCAGATTTACTAGAAAAATCATAAGAAAAACAAATTTACAGGTTTTATTGAAAAAATCCACATATAAGTGGACCCCTGCAATTCAAACGCATATTCAAAGGTCAACTGCATTTAAAAAATAATGAATTATAGCACATTATAGTATTACTTAATGATGATACATTGTCCTCCCAAATTTAAAATTTCCCCAAGGCTATGTATTGGTCTGTACTTATTTTGAAAATGTTGCCTAGAAGCAAATTATTATCACTTGATATTAGGGAATCAGAAAAATGGACATGAATAAAGTTCAATATATATATATATATGTGTGTGTATATATATATATACATATATACATATATATGTATATATATATATATTGTGTGTGTGTGTGCATGTGCATGTGTGTGTGTGTGTGCATGCTGTCTAGAAAGTATCCAGCCATATAACATGAAAAATAGAGGCATTTATGGCTGGATATTGTTTCTGGGCAGCCTTCGTATATCATAATTTGCAAAGAAAAGAAGAAACAAAAATGCCAAGAAAAGTATTGACTTTCATGACAGATAAAAGTCCAAAAATATAAAGTAAATAAAAAGGGCATGCTATGAAGCCTATATAAAAGCAGGCAAAAGGAAATGCAAAGTATTAATAATAATAATGATGATGATGATGATGATGACGATAATTAAAGCCAAATCCAAAATAGTCACTCTTCTATTTACAACAAATTATTACATATGTATTCTAATTATAGTTCACTTTTTAAAAATAGACATGCTAACGTATGCAGAATTGCTCAAGCGAAGTACAAAATATGTCATACCAGAAATCCAAGGTAAATTTCAATTTGTACTCACCGGGTAAATTGATAGTGTGAGAACTGTCTCCCCAAGGGTCCTCTTCCTCAGTAGGTTTCCTCATTCTTCAGTGTGATTTTTTTAGGTGTGTACAACGTTCCTGTTGATCTGGATTCAGAACTTCCCGGTGGAAAGACTGACTTCAAACAGAATTCCCGTCTTGGATACAGCACTCAAGTTCACACTGCTGGGGCTTATCATGGTCAGCAGTGCTGAGTAAGAATTCCTGGCACGCACAGCGTTGCTGAAATGAAGGGTCTTCCCTTTGCATTAAAGAGACAGACACGCTGCCGCAGACACTGCGATTCCCTTCAGCCTGAGGGAAAGCAGATGAACTTGGCTCCTCCAGGCCTGATGCAAAGGCAGGGTGACCTCTTCCAAAACAGCTCGTGCGGGGACTCGGCAGCAAAGAGGGCGCTGGCCCAGCTCCATCGCGACCTGACCGAACGTGTCCTCGCTCCATTCTTTAGGGGGAATGGCCGATCTCAGCAGAGGGCACAGACGAGCAGACAACAGCCCGGACTGAGTACCCCAAAGCAGGGAAATGGCACAGTCCTCCCCGGTGGGAAGTCCCTGCTGCCACCAGGGCCCAGTCCTGCAAGGACTGGCATTTTCCAAAGGGAGACTGGATCAAAAAAGCGTTCAGATGTGCTTGAGAAACACAACTTTTCTTGGAAATTCCCAGTGAGGCTACTTATTCAATTATCTGAATGATCCAACAGGAAGAAATTCATTTCACCTTGTTTAACTCACATCCCTAATTGCAGAATCTTTAAAGCATACACATATCCACATGTGTAATAAGCACTAATCAATCGACTAATATCCAGTGGGAAACACTTTGGGAAACATTAGCCTAAACTAAACATATCCCATGTTTCAGCTAAATTCTTGACTAGGGTAGTGACAAGGGTTGTCAGATAAAACACAGGATGCCCAGTTAGATTGGAATTTTAGATGAACAGCAACTCATTGCACACAGTACTTACTATTGAACAAACCTGGTGGCACTAGAAATGCCTGCAAGTGCCCTCCCACTGGGCACCCTATGTCCCCTCCCCGTAGCCTGTGGGACCCTTCTGTGAAGCACAGCAGGCCAGTTACGTGGGCTCCTGAGAACAAGGACGGTTACCTTCTTCAGGGGAGCACTCTGGGACCCCACTGGAGCCCATGATCACGTTGCCAGCTTCGTCATGCCGCTCCAGGGTCCCAGGGGGGCAGGTGGGGGCGGGGGTGGTGGTGGTGGTCTGCGTAGTGGTTCGGATGGTGGTCCTGGGGCGTGTGGTGGTGGTCGTGCGGCGGGTGGTGGTTGTGGGCCGAGGGGTAGTGGTGGGTCTCTCGGTTGTGGTGGGGGCACGGGTGGTTGTTCTGATGACCTCCAAGCCCACCAGGGGCTTCCCTCCAAGACTCAAAATGGGCTTATCCTGGGCACTGGCCAGGGGTTTGCCATGCCGCCCCTGCCCGAAGAGGGGGACCCCATCAGGGCTCACCACGGGGGTCCCTCCCAGATCTGAAAGGAAACCAAACAAAAACTGTGCAACAAGTGACATAATCCAGAGGAGGCAAAAAGCAAGAGGAAGCTGCCCTCTCAAAGCTTATGTAGTCTTGTATTTTAATCGGCAAAAGGCAAAGAAATATTGAGAAGGATCTCAGCTGAGGGAGCAATACCTGCTGCTATCCATGCATGTCTGGGCTTACTATCTTGTCCATTACTCTGCATTACCTCATATAAATTAATAAGCATTTCATCACTATGTCTCATTACCCTGAAATAACTCAGTCTCTAGTAAGAAAAGGAATTCTTTCCTCTTTTTCATTCCAACACCTAAGAAGAAAAATACTTAGGACCAGGGGTGGCAAACTTTTTCTATAAAAATCCAGAGAGCAAATATTTAAAACTTTATGGGCCAGATAGTCTCTGTTGCAACCACTCAACCCTGTCACCATTGGGCAAAAAAGCCATAGACAGCACACAAATGAATGTTTTTATGTTCCAATAGAATGTTGTGCATGGACACTGAAATGCAAATTTCATATAATTTTCACATTTCACAAAATATTATTCTTTGACTTCTTTCTGGCAACCCTTTAAAAATGTAGAAACTATTCTGAGCTCACAGACCACACAAAATCAGGCAGTGGGTCGTACTTTAAGCTGCCCAATTTCGAGAATAAAGTTGAGCACCACTTTTTCAGGAGGGTAACTATCAGAGAAAAGCTAAGTTCTTCCTCGTCTAGGGCACTGCTTTCCACATGGCTAAAAAATAACTGGACCAAGGGTACCCATTAAAAATTAGGAGAGGAGGAAGAAAAGTTTTTATTCTACAGCTAAGCCAGGACACCTTTGTTCCTTAGAAGCCATTCTCACTTACCCACAATGGTTCGACCATCTCCTCCGAGTTTAACCCGAAGAGGATTTCCATGCGAATCTTGGAGGTACCTTCCTTCTGCATTCAATACTAACCCACGAACAAGATCCACGACCTAAATCCATGACACGGATTAAAGACGGTATTGGACATTTCAAAATCTTCACATTAATTCAATGACATGAATATATATCATGAAGCTTCCATATGAGGAAATCATAAAGTAAATAGGATACATTATTTTTGTCAGCATCATTCATAAGGTTTAAGAAGAATAAATTACAAAACAGTCATATTTCATATTATAGTTGCTTACCCATGTAATATGTAATTGCTTTAAGTTCCTCAAATATAAAAGATGTTCAAAATACTTTTTACCATTAGCATGCTGCATGGAATGCTGAGAAGTAGGAAACAACCTAAGTGTCCATCAATGGAGGGAAGAGATGAAATACACTGTGACCCATCTACATGGTAAAATATTATGCAGCCAGTAAAAAGGATTTGGAAATTCTACCTATGTGTACACAGACATACACTGATACAAACTCAGATTACAGGACTGATTATTTTGCAGGAATAAAAGTATATGCATTTGTGTCTATAAACTTAAAACTGCAGAGAATAAATGTCTATCCCAAACTGTTAGCAGCAGTTATCTCTGAAAAGTCCTTTGAGATGCTTAGTATCTTCTTCACATACTTCTAACCACTTGTAATGAACCTGTATTGCTAATATATTAAAAACATGAAATGTTTCCATTTTGCTGTTAATGGTAAAAACCAAAGTTACTATAACAAACACAACTTAATTTCTAATTAAATTGCCCATTATAGTATGTATGCAAAAAGTTTAGATTCTAAGGACTTATAAAACTTGGAATAAAGATATTATCTTTATTAAGGAGCAAATTCATGCTCTATACTGGTGGTTCTCAAAGTGTGGTCTTGGCCCAGCAGCCTCAGTGTCACCTGGGAACTTGTCAGATATGTGAATTGCTGGGCCCTTGCTCAGACCACATTGACAAGCCTCCCAGTGATTGATTCCACTGCTTGCTACTGTTTGAGAGTCATGATTCTGCATGTATGGGCCATTGGAGGGACCCCAGCAAGTAGGCCACTTTGTTGGGTGCTGTCTCAGTAATTCAAATAAAATTTATTTACATAAACTCTACTTTTAAAGCCTACCCATACAGTTCAATTAAGGAATATTTATATGACCTTTTGCTTTAATATGCATTCTTTCTATTATAAATTTCTGTTCCTTTGAGAAATGATAAATACTATCTTTCAATCACCTGTGACTGAATATTTCATGAAGTCCTTCAATATGTTTTCCTAAACCTTATTGTTATAAATGGGAGTTTTGGACTGAGAATTCCACTATGAATAATTTTTTGATTCTTTGACAAAATATTTTAAGTCCCTGAGCATTGTAAAATGTTCTGCCCACTACCCTCAACTTATTAACCCCCACTAAACATTTATCTTAAATCTCGGAAGTTAGGGTCATTTAGCTTAAGCATACATAATGTACTAATACTTATTTTTATTTTAGACAAACAACAATTGTTGGAAAATTTAAAAGGTGGTTTGATAAAAACAGGCTATTTGATTGGTGATTTTCTTGTTTGTTCATTTATTTTTACTTTGCTTCCTTTTACAAAGGATCCGAGACAATCTACAGAAAAATATGTGTATGGTTTAATTAAATAATAAACAAAAATAAAATAAAATAAAGCTATCAGGACTAGGGAAATAGAAGTTTATTTGAGAGGCTGTGCATTAGGATTTATGTTGTTGCTGTGGCTGAGACATACCTTTGTCTGAGCTTCCTAACCAGTCAAGGCAAATGAGAAACAAAGAAGAAAAACTAGCTACCCTGGAGAATCAGATTTTTCTGATTGCTGGAAAAAATGTATAATGTATTGACATATGAGTGATTCAAACAAGAGAAGAATTAAAAAAAAAAAAAAAAAGACCACTTCACTATTGTTACACTATGTCCACCATTTTTCTCTTCCCAACAGCATGAAAAGAACCGGGATGTGTAAAGAAGTTTACCCTACCCACTTTGTTCCTTGAGGGCCATTGATAATTCTTTGTCCACTCAGGTTTCCATTACTACCGGGAAGTACTTGCCCTTCTACAGGTGGTCTGCCATTATAACCTACAGAGTAAAAAAATAAAATAAAATAAAATAAAATAAAACAGAACTTAGTAAATTCAACATTTCTGGAAAACTGGCTTCATACCAACCTATAAGCAGTAACACATCATTTCAGACAGAAACACAAAACGAAATTCTAAACTAATAGCTTGTCTATGTAATGATAGTCTAAACTGTGACTTCTAGATGACAAATATGGATGTCAACCAAGAGTGTGGTAGTCACAGTTTTCTGACAAGACTGGGGGAATGAGAGTGTTCAGCATAAATACATTTTCCAGATAAAGCTTAAGACCTTAGTAGGGGTAGCTTTAGTTCAGCCACTTGGAAGTTGGAGGGAGGAGGGGTTGGAAGGACTGAGAAAATTGTCTCTAAAACGCCCTTGCTGCTCTCTTCTCAGCAGATTACACTAAACACAACTCTTTCTAGCAGACTCGGGTGCCCATGTCAAAGGTTACACTGCGTGTAACCGCAGTGCGGGCTCGGAGCTCTATGGGGCTGCCTGAGAGGTCCGTGGTCAGAGAGGAAGCGCCAAGTTCAGTCAGCTGCCCCTTTGGTTGTTCCTGTCCTTCCTCTTCATCCTGTGCCATTTCTCAGCTACAGTGCAGATGAGGGCCCCGCTGGGCATACTCTGTGGTCCAGCCCGCCATGGGATAAAGTGCTCGGGCTTTCTGACAACTATTTGCCTGTCAGACTCTTCTCTTGCTCAAATGGTTCATGAACGTTAGTTACTGAGTTTCTACTAGGTACGAGGGCTTGTAATTTTTACAGGTATTATCAAGGTCTTGGGTTTGTTTAAAACAGTCCATTTTAATGGACAACTGACCTAGATGTGGGGCCTGTGGTCTGTGTCTTTACATTGGGCTACTAACAATGCATTGTAGAGATTCACAAATACTGATTCATCCATTCAGGGGTGTCCTATTAAGCCCTTGATTCCATGCAAGGAGAGCACAAGGCACCATTTAAGGGAACGCAGACTTAGGGGGAAAACCTTAGGTCCTTCCCTGGGGTCCATGTAGACTCCAGTTCATAGCTGTCTACGTTCAGTCCTCAGTGTAAGTCACACAACTGCTGTTCCAATTCTGTGTGTCTTTAATATGCACTTTCTAGAGATTTTAAACAATACTCACTGAGTGCTTTGCCCCATGGTATGTTCAGTTTGGGGTTTTGTGTGCAGAATCAACAAGAACAAGAACAAGGTAGTATTTAATTTCTTACTTCCACTCCTTAAATGTACCCTGGCATGTGAATAACTCACAATAACCTAACACTCAGGAGCCTGAGTTTGGCGTCATGGCTGGGACACATTCCCACAGATGAAGAGCCTATATTAGGAATTCAAAGAGGTGGTAGGGAGAGTGGGGTGACAGGGCTGTGGGACTGTGTTGGGGCCTGGAGTTGCAGCTCAGCCACTTCACAGCTGTCGGACCTGGGCAAGCGGTTCTGATCCATCAGGCCCAGCTTCCTCCACGGAAAGCAATGCAAACTCTAGACAGGCTTGGAGGACAAAATCACGTGACATTTGTAACACTAGCCCTGAGCTGGGGCAGGGCAGATGCTCAATCGCCTAGAAGCCTCTCCAGAATGGCTAACTGAGAACCGTAAAGAAAATGTTCAGGGGAAGCCGGGATGGCTCAGTGGGTTAAGCGCTCGCTTTGCAGCCCTGGGGACCGAGGATCGAATCCCGGCCCCGGCCCGTGCAGACCCATGTGCTGGACTGGGAGCTCCCCCAGTTCAGTTCTCTCTCTGTCTCTGTATCTCTCTCTCTGTCAAAATAAAAAAATATATATTTAAAAAAAAAAAAAAAAAGAAAAGAAAATGTTCAGTTAAAAAAAAAAAGAAAGAGTACCTTGTCTGAAAGGGGGTCGCACAGGCGGGCGTGAGAAAGGGTTCCGGAACCTGGCGTTCATCATGCGTTGGCGCAGGGACAGCATGGGGGTGGTGGCGGCGTGGGCGGGAGGGGCGCGCGTGCTGTGCCGCGGCCGGGCCGGGGTGCCCGCGGCGGGGCTGGGGGTGGCAGAGCCGCGAGGGGCAGGTCTGGGCGCCAGGGGCGCGGCTCTCGGGGCGCTGCCTGCAGGTGGAGGAGGACGCTGCGGCGCAGTGGCCTTGGCATTCTGGGGGGCGCTCCCCCTGCGGTGTGCAGGCACGCGGGCAGGCTCGGCGTCCTCCCCCGCGCTGTCCCCATCCACGTGTTTGCTGCCCCTGGGGACGGAGGAGGAGGGCCACGTGGAATCAGGGGACGACAGCGGGTCCGCGTCCTTCCTGCCTGTAAAAAGCCCCGCGCCTTCCTCCTCCTCCGCGGAGACCGTCTGCTGCGACTTGGAAGTCGGGGGCTCCCTCTTGGAGGGCGCGGCCTGGGGCCCCGCTCTTCCGGGGACCCTGGTGCGGGCCGGGGCGTAGGGCCTGCCCGGCCGCAGGGGGGACCCCGGGGGCCTGCGGAGGTGACTGTCGCCCGCGCTGGCTGCCGGCGTCTCCACCTGCTGGTACTTGGGAAGGGCCGGGGCGGCGTCCTTGGCCGTGGCCGAGGGTTTGGGCGCCCCGACGCCGCGGGTCTCTGCCTCTGGGCTGTGGTCGCGGTCCCCGCCGCCGGGTTTGCTGTCCTGATTGTGGGGAGCCGTGGGGGGCACCCCTCGGGAGCTGGCCGGGAGGGAGGACAGACTGCCTCTGGACTTGTAAGGGTCCCAGGAGGAGGCGCTTTCGCGGGGCGCGGGCTGGGGGCGCGCGGGCTGGGGGCGCGCGGGCTGGGGGCGCGCGGGCTGGGGGCGCGCGGGCTTCCTTTCGGGGGCGCTGGGCCCCGGGACGTGCTGTGACCGCGCCGCGGGCGGCCGGGCAGCGGGCAGGGGCGTTCTGGGAGAACCGTCCTCCGCTGCGTCCGCGCCCTGCTGCGTGTCCTGCGCCTTTGAGGACGGAGATCTGTCCTGAGGGTGCGCACCTGCCCAGGTCCCCGCGGATTTGGGGGTTTCTGCCAGAGGCTCCTTCCTCGCGAGGCCCGTGCCTCTGTGGGGGCCTCTCAGGTGCTCGCCACCCCAGGGGGCAGGCTGCCTGGAGGAGGCGGGCACGTGGTCATTCACCTCGGTGGCAGGAAGGGGCTTTTCATCTCCTGCCTCTGTGTCCTCGCCGCGGACACTCGAGCCTCGCCGAAGGTCAGAAGCTGGGTGAGAGTTCCCCCTTGAGTGAACCCGGGGGGACGCGGTGGACAATGGGGCGCTGGAGGGCTGTAACCGGGGCCCTCGGCCACTGCCCACCCTGTTTGGGTATCTACCGATGGCAGCAAAGGGCTTGTTTCTGGGCCAACTGACATGTCCAGAGACGGGGGGCCCTGCGGGCAGCCGCGCCCGAAGCGTCGGGGCCATGGCCTCGTCCGGCCTCCGCGCGTCTTCTGCATCGTTGTCACCGTCACCAGCGGAGGCGTCCGGTCTGTCAGGGACCTGTGCCCTTGAGGACAGACGTGAAGAGCCAGAGGAAGACTGGGGAGGGCGCGCTGGCACTTGGGCCTTGGCGGCTGGGGCCTCCTGGCGGTCCTTCCAGCCCCGGGGAAGCGGAGACCCGGGGTGCGGGTCGCTGGGCAGCCGCCGAGACGATCCCCCGTGGGGCGGCGCAAGTCTCGACGGTGCGGCTGAAGCGCTCCAAGCGTCCCCTCCAGCCTCAGGCAGGGCCGGCTTGGCACCGTGGTGCGCGGAGTGCCTGTCCCGCGGGGCACTGGAGGCCGACAGGCGGCTGCGCCACGGGCCTGGCCGGGCCGAGGGGGCCGCCTTGGGCCGCAGGCGCTCGGAGGAGGACGCGTCCTTGGGCTGGAGGGAGCCTGCAGCCGGCTCTTCCGCCTCTTGGTCCAGGGAGTCGTTGTCGGTAGAGCTGGAAGGCAGGTGGGCAGAGCTTTGAGAGCTGCCCTCGGGGCGGGCGTTTGGGGCAGAGGAGGTGGAGGCCCCCGGGGAGGGCAGCGAGGAGCCAGGCTTAGCTGCGCCCTCCTTTCGGGGCTGCATGGGCACCCGGGCCCTCGCGGGAGTCCTCCCTGAAGCAGGAACCTGGGGCGCAGATCTGCTTGGTGGCCTCTCCTGGCGCTGCTGGTCCCGGGTCTCTGAGGGTGATGTTGGGGGGTCCCCTTGGGCGTCCAGCGCCTCGTCATCTGTGAGCTCTGTGGACTGAAGCTCCAACCCTTGGCTCTTAGGGCGAAGCTGGGGTTTTCTGGGCGCCCCGCCGTTGGCCAATATTTTGTTCTTCAAGTCAGGAAGAGGGTGCTTGCCATTTCTTCCTCGAGGAGAAACAGGCACATGGGTGTGTTTGGAGGAAGCTGGCGCTTTGGGGGAAGGCGAGGGAGGCTCAGGCTGACTCAGTCTCCAGCCCTGCTCCGCGTCTGGTTTCTGCTGAACGTCACCCCCAGCCTCAGCCTCCCGGGTAGCCACTGGAACAGAGTTTAAAGAATTTGCCGTCAAAGAAGAAATTCATAAGTTGGGCAACACAAAGTGAGCGTCTAAGGCGGCAGTCTGGAGGCGTTTAAAAATGGTCGTTGTAACTGATAATTTCTCATTCTTTTGAACCCATTGGACCTTTATTTTCTGAATGACAGCAATATCTTTTAAAACCCTATTTTTCTTTAAGTAACAGATGTAAAGGGTGTCCCACAATTCACGCAAGAAGTAATTTTGGTAGAAAACACAGGTTTATAATTAAAAATTGTAAATTTTCATTGCTCAACAATGAAAACGTGTTGTTCTTTCATGGGAGCGCTCCATTTTTAATAACCCTGACCTGTCAGCTGTCACGCTGTCTATTTTTTTTTTTTTTTGGCAACACTTTACCGTACAAATGACGCAAAATTCAAATCTTGCGTGAATTTTGGGACACCCTTTAGTTCTAGAAAACGTGTAAATTGAGACTTCTATAAGTTGATTTAGGTTACATCACAACCTATTGTTTGAAGGAACTCTCAAATGAGTACTTTGTAGTAATCCATTGATTTTGCAAAAGCAAAATCTTATACAGGATTTTCTTTCTTTCTTTCTTTCTTTCTTTCTTTTTTTCTCACTGCACTTTTTAGGTCCCGTGGTGAATCACTACTTTTTTGTTATATTAAAAAATAACTCAAAATTGGCACACAATTAGCAACAGAAATCACTCAAGATACAGTTTCAGACTACGACTTAAGTAACAAAGCATAGGGCTGGCCTGAAATGTACACATAAACCAAATAGTATAAGAGAGGTTACTGTGGCAACAGCTTGGTCATACGTTATGATGGGGTACGGGTTGCTGCACATACAATCTGTGTTAGACCAATGCCCCCTTACTGCTCTCGAAGTACACCTCACATGAACAACGAGTTGGCGTTCAGATAAAGCTATGGACTGTACAGTCAATACACACAGGATTTTCTTAATCAAACTAATTGTCACTGTGTTGCAAATGCATTGCAGCTGTTCTTAACAATGCAGGCAAGAAATGCATAGAAGCCTGACACAAATGTTGCGTGATCTATCCTCATAATGACATGGGGGACATATTGTGTGTGAATGGCAAGCGTCTGGGGTGAACACTTGTGTAATTTTTGAGGCATTACAAAAAGTTTCCTATTCCCCTTAACGTGACCTTACTTGCTTCCTCCTTCACTATTAAAATCTCAATAGTGGGAAAGCCGGGACCGCTCAGCGGGTTGAGCGCTCGCTTTGAGGCCCCGAGGACCGAGGATCGAATCCCGGCTCCGGCCCAGGCAGGACCCACGTGCTGAACTGGGGAGTTCCCACAGTTCGGTTCTCTAGCTGTCTCTGTCTCTATCTGTCAAAAGTAAAATAAAAATAAATATGCACTGAAGATAAAATAATTACTCTCTATAAAAATAAAAAAATAATAAAAAAAAAATCTCAATAGTGGATACATTTGCAATCCCAAAGCAAGGCCCAACACAAAAGGACTCCTCAGGTAGGCAAAACATTATGTTGCTCTACCCCGCAATCTTGAGAGCTGGTTTGGAAGGAAGAGATGCTCTCAGAGAGGGGGATTTATACACCCAGAGGGACTCCCGAAGGAGCAAACTTCAACTATTTCAGTTTCTTTCAGGGTAGAACTGTTTACTATTACAGCTATTACTATGACCGTATTATATACACCGTGGATCCTCGCAGTACATAACGAAGGAGACAGCTAATATAATACTTTCTGGTATAAATGTGGGGAAGCAGAAATTATGGTCCAAAAAGAGCCGCCCCTCCCACCATGCTTGGCTTTGATACTGATCAGATAAGCAAGGTAACTGAAATTCTTCTGAGTAAAGCTGCACTCCAAAATTATGGAATCCAAACTAAGCATCTTAAATGCTCATATGTAGAAATTGAAGAGAGCAAACAACGGAAAATGTCACATAACCTTGTAAAAATGTTCTTTCCCTGTCATCAAAACCCCCAAATTACCCAGTGACATAAGCTTAATCACATAACTCATACATTCACGTGACTGCAATATCGTAATAGTAATTGATGTTACTGGCAATCAATAACATTTCAGTCTTAGGGGAGACTAATTTCTAAATGGACTGTCACATGTTAGAAATCAATCTGCAAACTTTGCCCGAAAAATCATCAATGGCGCAGTTCTAAACCCCAGAGCCACGATTCATAGTCATGTACCAGAATCAGCAAAAAGAGGGAGCAGTAGAGACACAAACACAAAATGCTTACTTGTTGGCATAGCGACAATGAAGGCTTTGGAGTGAGGCCCCATTCCTCTCCGGTTTGCGGCCCGGATTTTGAAAAGATAGCGTTCCCCAGGCTGCAGACCATCCACTTGGGCAGAAGTAGTCTCTCCAGGGTAGCTGAGGGACTTTGCTCCAAATGGCTTGAGAGCCGGGGCGTATGAAAGAATGTATTCTGAAATGATTTGGCAGACGGTTGGAAGGAGGAAACTGAAAACAGTCCTGTGTCCAGCAGACAGACTGTATGGGCAGGATGAATTAGAACGTGCATTACTAAGATGTATACTCTAGCAATGCATGCCAAGTCAGCAGCCGGAGCGTCAAGACACAGGAGAAGGTGAACGAGCATTCACGTGGGCTACGTGCAGGGCAGGGCTACGCGGTTAATCAGCTGGCAATTGTCCGTGCTCAGCAAACCCAACATACGAACCCAAGAGGCCAATCTCCACACCACTGACCAAAGATAACTACACTGTGTCTGGTTTCTTTTCTTCACTGTATTTACATACTAATGCGCTACGACAGAATTAATACAGCCTGCATAGAAGAAACCATGGGAAAAGAAATGACAACTGGGAGGAACTGATTCTGAAGAGTTGTTGACATCTTCAGGAGTTCCAGTTTCTGGGCTCTTTTGATGTGCACATTCAGCCAATTAAATTCCATAGTTGGAATGTACTTCTACTATGGAGGAATTATAAGAGTTTCTTAGTATATGCAGATGAGTATATTTCACAGTATTTACAACTGAGGAAAAGTTGCTAAGCAATAGATTTATGCACTAGCTAATGTTTCCATCTTTAATTGTCTATACCTATAAACATATAATGCCCTTGATTGAAAATCATAAAAAATTCAGTCCAGGCATCTAATATATCTCTATGTTTGTACGAAAATACTGTCACATAAGAAAGCCATGTTCTAAAGGCACAATTTTCACTCTCAACTAAAACCTGTATTCCTGTTTCCCCCCCCCCAATAAACTCAAGATTTAAAAAACTTATCAAATTAATATGAGTAGGAGCTACCCAAGAAAAATAATTTGAATTACAGAAAAACCAAGCAATTATCATCCCGCCGAGGGGAGCGGCATGCAAGACCTTTTTCTTTTACCCAAGACTTATCTTTTAAAAGTACATTATTTAAAAACCTTTAACCAAAAATGCTTTGGCAGCATTTGTTGAAGGGGAAAAAAGCATTTTTTTCCTCATTGAATATGAAGAAACTAGTCATTTGTGGTGGTTAAAAGTCAGAATTAAAGAACACATTGTGTATAAAATTTTGTGATTCAGATTCTTTTATGGATTCAATTCATCTGGAAAAAATTTAACCATGTCCAAGTGTCTTCTTCTATTGTGTTTTATATTTCTCATAAATAAGAAATGTCCCAGTGTAATTATGAATTTTCAGTCCCACCAGTAAGTACACCTTTATGAAAACAACCTAAAGCAGGGTTAAGATCTGTGAATTCGGGGAAGCCGGGATGGCTCAGTGGGTTAAGTGCTCACTTTGCAGCGCTGGGGACCGAGGATCGAATCCCGGCCCCGGCCCGTGCTGAACTGGGAGCTCCCCCAGTTCAGTTCTCTCTCTGTCTCTGTATCTCTCTCTCTCTGTCTCTGTCAAAAATAAATAAATAAATAAAAATATATTTAAAAAAAAAAAAAGATCTGTGAATTCTTTTGCATATAAAAAATCAGTGGCTATTATTACTTCTGGCAGTACTGAGCTGCCTACCAGGGGGCTTCAGTCACCAAAGTGATATAAATGTAACTAAGACATGGGAGAAGAATAGAAAATAGGTAGCATGGTAATAAAGTCAGTAATAAAGCAATAATTGACTTTTCAAACTTAAAAAGGTAGTCATCCAAAAAAGTCTTTAATCAGTTTTCAGAAGCCATTGTATCACCATAATATTTAATACAGAAGGAGCCACTGTTTAATTGTTATAAAAAATAATTAGGGGGAAGCCAGGATGGCTCAGTGGGTTAAGCGCTCGCTTTGCAGCCCTGGGGACCAAGGATCGAATCCCGGCCCCGGCCCGTGTGGACCCATATGCTGAACTGGGGAGTTCCCCCAGTTCAGTTCGCTCTCTGTCTCTGTATCTCTCTCTCTGTCAAAAACAGTAAAATAAATAAAATAAATAAAAAATACCCGTGTGCAGGTTTTGGGAAAGCTAGGATGGCCCAGCGGGTAAAGCGCTCACTTTGAAGCCCCGAGGACCGAGGATCGAATCCCGGCCCCGGCCCGTGCGGACCCACATGCTGAGCTGGGGTGTGCCCCCAGTTCAGTTCTTGCCGGGGCCTATGCGGGAGGCTCCCGGCCCAGTTCCTGCCCTGGGCAGCCCCATGCCCACCTGTGGAGTGAAGGTATATGGAAAACTAATGCTGTCAACTATGGAGACTGCTCTGGGCCCTCCCCTTCTCTTTGTCTCTCTCTGTCTCTGTTTCTCTCTGTCAAAAATCAATAAAATAAATCTTAAAAAAAAAATAATTAAAAGGGCCAACTATTTCTTCTCTTCATTTAGTTCTAACTAATTCCTCAAAAAAATGAGCGAGAATAGTATAATATAAGTCTTTTTAAAAACATGGAAGGTGAGAAAGCATTAAGTTCATTAACTCTGTCTACCTTCCTTCTATTGTTCCATGACAGGATGTCCTTACAGGTCAGCAAAGATACCTGACAGTTGAACACCAAAGAGAACCATTCATTTTTTTAAATTAAGACCTTCTCAGAGGAGATTAGTGATAATTTTCTGGATTTCTTTAAGCTTACACAAACTTCTCATAGTCTCTGGATAGTGAGTTTCATAGCTTCTGAAGCCTCAAAGTTGTCTTCCAAAATTGGGAACCATAAAAAATACCCTTAGGGTACACCTGTGTAGGTAGGTGTTGTCAAGGAGCAACCTCAAAACTTCCCTTTAAAATGTCTCCAACAGACTGCTGGGAGACCCTTGAGTGCTTTTACATTAAAAAGAAAAGACTTGGGCTTTTGTTTGGTATTCTCAACAGACTATTTTTCAATTTAATAATTTGTGAGTACTTTATTCACAATTCAATGTATTTATATATATTTAAGATATATATATATCTTATTTCTTTTTATTGTAAGCATTATTTCTTTTTATTGTAAGGTCATAGTTTTCTCAGATACCCTACAAATAATTTAAAAGGCTGACACATAGGATAAAGCCATTTTCCATTTGATTTTAATACTTGAGTCTTCAAATCCGTTAAAAGTATGTATGGTCCCCTGGAGACACGTGTGGTCCCATGGGGTTCCTGCTCCATCCTGCTTTGCATGATTTTACTGGTGGAATGAAAAGACCTATCATAGTGTGAAAAATGTGGTGTCATTTGTATGGGTAAAGGTGTGGATGTTACCCTCATACAATCAAAAACAAGCCCCCCAAAGACAGCACCCTGTGTGCAGGGAAGGTGCAAAGTCATCTTCGTGGCTACCTGATCTTACTGACAATGAAAACTCTGCACAAAATATCCCTGTCCTTTGGGTTAGCGCCTCATTTGCTACTTCCTTATTTCTTGTGCAGTCACCAGGCCTGTGGTTAGAAGCAGCGTGTATCTGAGTCACTGTACAGGCGTCTATCTGGGGCACTTCACTCCCATGAGCTCCTTAGACTTCCAGGAACGAGGTCCTACCTTTCACTTTCCCCTCAGTCTCAGGCAGTGCATCCCAAGCGACAGTGACAGCGGTAGTTTTGCCATTGACTGGCCAGACGTTTAAGTTTTCGGGAGCTGTAGTAGGAGCTATAAAAGGACAAGGGTCCAAAGTTTAAAAATGCCCTAGTGGAATCCTAAAAGCTAATTATATGCAGTCCTTACGTACACAGTTTCTACTGAAGAGCTACCATGTTAATTTTTATTATATAAGAGAGAAAATTCTACACTTGCTCTTGGGTAACAGGGATTTATATCAGTTCCACCAACTCATAGACTGAGCTTAGACATATCTAGAGACATGACTTCAGGAACTCGGAATTTCTCTCGTTGCTGCACATTGAAATACGAGAGCTGTCCAGAAAAAAATCCATCCATTGTCAATATAATGAGAACAGTTAATGGCTGGATACTTTTCGACAGCCCTCAGATACAAAGAAGATTAAAATCCAGTTTTTAAACAAAGCTGGTATAGATGTAGTTTAAAAGAACATCATTGTAACCTTGGATACAGACTGAAATTCTGTCTAGGAATCAAATGCAACCTCAACCTAAGGAAAGAAGGGTCTCCCCTTCACCCCAGAGCCATGGAATACTCCGGGGCATTCAGGCAAACAGTGGTGGTTCATGGATGCTCCATACTGCAGTTTAATTTGCTCAGTGCATCAGAATAACATGCTAATGAAAACGGCCAATGAAGGACAAAACATGGACCCAAGGAAATAGTTCCTCAACTTCTTTGTGTTCACACATAGACACACTTCCATGATTTAGGATTAATGTTACTTTTAAAGAAATGCCTATGCTGGCCTTTTTCACTATTGGCGTATTAAACTGTCTTTAAGTCTTATTTGACTTGAGGGATGTCCCAAATTGAAAATCCAAGGCCATCTGAAATACAGACCAGATTCTGGTGTTCTTTGGAAGACAGATGTGCTCCATTTGCCGTCTCTTTCACCCTGGGAGATACGGACTGCGAACTCGTACATGGTGTCTGGGACCAGGTTCTCGATCAGCACGCGTCTGTTGGAGATCTGCTTGTAATCCCACCTGGCCAGTTCCCCCTTTTCTCTGTAGCGCACAGTGTACTGCCTGTAAGACAACAAAAGGCAACCATGCACTCAGGTGCTGATCCCTGCAATTAAGCATTAGGTTCCCTGATGTTTCTCCTTCCCCAGAAGTGAAGACTGTGGGAGGTAAGGAGAGAACTCAAAGAGGAGAAAAAGTTATACGTTTGACTATGTTATCTGCTCAAAGAATCTACTTAAGTTCCAGGCAAAGGCGTCTCAAGCAGGCCAGGAAAGATGGAGCCTAGTATCTTTTCAAGACCCGAAGTCTACGGCTCAACCTGAAGCGGGGATTCCAAAGGGGAAGAAGGGGGACAGCTTTGATGAGGCACGTGCCTTACCAGGAATGCATGTGCCCATGTGTGTGCATGTTTGTGGGTGCATGAGGTGTGGAATGGGCAATGTTAAGAATCAGAACTGGCCCACGGTATCTCGGCTTTCTGGAAAAGAAAAACGAAAAGACTCATTTCATGCCAAATCAGGCATATTTCCTATATATAGATTGGGGAGAGGGAGGCAGCACATAGTTTTGAGTAGACGTGTTACCATGAAAAGGAGTAAAAACATGTAACCAGCAGAACAAGAAAGAGGAGCTATGACAAGAACTCTAGTGGGTGATGGATTATCAAGGAGAGAAACACAGTGTGACCAAACACGGCATGTTCCACAACCGCAGACTGAGGCCGTGAACATGCTGAGCATGGCAAATACCGTCCACTGGATCCCTTTCCCAGAAAATCTTGTCTTTGTGGACACTTTGGAGTAGAAAGCATGTGATGCATTTAAAACGTGCAGTTCTTTATGACATTTCATTAAGTCAGGATAAGGCTTGTGCTGCAGACCTGGCACCCCAATTAGCATGAGAGTTCTGCTATGAAAACGCAGCCCTCTGGTGTTTCCATCAAGGGGCTGGACAGCAAAGTCCACTGGTTCAGGATCACTTTGTGTTGGGGAGGCGGTTGGCTAGGGAGAGAATCACTATGAACTTCCTGGGGCCTTGAAAAAGAAGCAGATGTCTTTTTTACTAGCAGACAGTGACAGCAATTAGATCTAAATGTGTATATATATATATTCTCAGCATTATATTCCATTCATTTTTTTTAAAGTACCTTCACTTTTCCTGGTTGCAGATAGGTTCAAAATTAATACATAATGACTAGGCCACCAAATATTTGGCTGTCTCTTACCTATATAAATTATTCAGGCATTTAACACATAAAAATTTGATGTCAATCTACTATTAACTAGAAGTAGTGTTCATTGGTGGCCTTTTTTTAACACAAAAGTTATTCTAACCTTATGATTGGTTTCTCTTCCATTGCTATTGCAAACCAATATTATAATAAAGCCAGAATAGCATGTCACGGTTTAAGAAAAAGTACAGTTCATTTTGTTATGCATACATGAGCTAGACGTGTAGCCATGTGCTGTTTAAGTACGTCTGAAGAGGAGCTACTGTGTGCAAGGCATGAGACCGATGCCCCCCATGCTGTGTAAGATCTTCAATACTGCCATTTTCCCAGATAACAGAAGGAAGGATAAGACTCCCCCTCAGATGGGCCCATAGCCCCTGCACGTAAATAGAGAGCATGAATGAGACAAAGCGAATGCAAATGGGGGCAAAGAAAGAAATGGAATCTAGGACATTTCCAGACACAAGGTAAGATGCTCAGCAAGCAAGATGAGAGGCCCAGCTGTGCGTATTACACACCAGGCCCTGGTCACATCTGATCTGTGGGACATGTGTGACTTCACGCAGGATTAGCTAGATGGCCATAGGCTAGTCTACCGCAGCTACCAAAGAGGCTAGCATGCATACATGTCAGAAAATAGAATACACACATCTCTTCCAGGCCACAAATAACCCCAAAGTACCTCGATCCAACGACTTTCTTCTGTTTTTCCAAAATAGGATCCACCCAGGCTACCAGCACAGACTGAGATGACATAATCCGGACACTGATGTCTTCAGGTACAGCCAGTTCATCCTCTTCTGAAATGACAATGGGACACATGGAAAGGCCGCCTCTAACACTAGGCTCTACCCTGAGATCCTCTAGCCTCTAGAGTTTATTATTCACCCTGTACAAGTTTTAAATTGCTTGTGCTTCATGTAGACACAATGAAATTAAAAGAATGTTAAACAATTATTTGATTGGTCAATGTAGAAAAACCAATATCTCCACTTTTGCCCTTACATGTTGTCTAAGAAATGTGCAGGGGAAAGCTGGGATGGCTCAGCAGGTTAAGCACTCGCTTTGAAGCCCTGGGACTGAGAATCGAATCCCGGTCCCAGCCCATGAGGACCCACATGCTGAGCTGGGGTGTGCCCCCAGTTCAGTTCTTGCCGGGGCCTATGCGGGAGGCTCCCGGCCCAGTTCCTGCCCTGCGCAGCCCTGTGCCCACCTGTGGAGTGTAACTATATGGAAAACTAATGTCAACTATGGAGACTGCTCTGGGCCCTCCCCCTTCTCTCTGTCTCTCTCTGTCTCTGTTTCTCTCTGTCAAAAATCAATAAAATAAATCTTTAAAAAAAAAAAAGAAAAAGAAATGTGCAGTTCACTTGAAAGGTTGCCCAACCCAACTGACCTAAAGAACAGTCCAAGAGGGAGGCTTTGCCTTGGTCAAAGATACTCCAAGTAATTCTGTGTATTCTCAACATACACTGCAAGTTTCTGGGAAATCATACAATTTATACAGGCGGCAAAAGTTTAGGAGAGAAAAGCTCCAGTCAGAGCATTTCCTTGGCGATCTTGGCATGAAAAAGAACTCCAGTTCAAACAACGAATCACATTGGGCTCAATGTCCTCGAATTTGAGAGCATGTGATTTCTAGACAAATTAAAAGTAAAATTCTGATTCAAAATGGTATTTAGTTCCCTAATTTCTAACAGATTACATTATAGTCACAAAGCTTAAAACTTTTGTTCAATCTGTAACATAAATTGAGACTCACAAGATATCTTCAATTTTGCTTTTGAGTCTCTTGGGCTTTTTGTTTTGTTTTTTTTGTTTGTTTTCTTTTCACCTTTCAGGGGCCATGTTCACAGATTTTACTATAAGTAGGGGAAGGTAAAAATATTTAACCTGTTAGAAAAGTGATACAGGGACTTTTAGAGCAGCAATTAATGAATAATAAAAATAAAACATCATGTGTGGGGGACTTCTCTTATACAATGTAAAAAAATAATAATAAATATAAAATTACAATAGATTATATAATAATATACATTATGTAATATAAAATTATTATTAAAAATAAATTGTGAATTCATAAAAATAATTATGCCAAAGATTGCCTCTTTAAATAAAGTACATAATCCGAAAAAGGTATATGTAATTTGTTAATACCTAACATTAAAAAACATTACTGCATAGATGTGGAGAAAGTGATCCCATAGCTATCAGCAAGCCACTGCTACGATTTTTCTCACTCTTCTCAATGCCATATTGCACAATTTTAGCTGAAATAAAGTTTGCGTGCATATGTTGCACACCTCCCTGTCTACACCCACTCTTCTCTCTCTGTTCAGCGTCACCAGGAGCAGTTTCTACATGGATCAGACTGTGTCTTTAATGAAATAAATGCTTGGCTGCTTCTATCATGGCAAATCTGCTGCACAATGAAGACATTTAAAATATAAAGAGAAGTGTATTTCATCATAAGGACACTCTAGCTGCTGGGTATCCAAGAGACACACTTGAGTCCAAAATGTGACCAAATCCACCCTGCTGCTTCCTTTACACTCAAGAAACTCCATGGACTTCATCACCCAGCAGCCATCATTTGGAAGGAACACTCCATTCACACTAGACCGTGGTTGACCAGACGCATCCTCAGAAACATACCGGAAATCTTCCGTTTCGTGAGGGCGGCCCTGTAGACTGGCTGGCTCTGCCCCCGGGAGTTCATGGACCGCAGGGAGACCACATACACCGACTCGGAGGCTGTGGACCAAGGAGTGAGTGGTGAGGCTTCTCGGTTGGTTTTCCCAGAACACAGGTCCCCCACCCCACTTCCCAGCTCATCCTTCTAGGGCAACTCCTCTTGTTCATGACAACCAACAAGACCAAGAACTGTCAGAACTAAGCTTAAGAAGAACACTATTATGTTAGGAAATATGGAAGTGATTTTTATCTAGAGTTCCTGAAAAAATAAAAAGGGTTTCTATCTCATTAGCATCAAAGAAAGATGAACAATGTTTCAAAAAGAAAGAATAGCATGTTAATCCCCATCACTCCTCCCAATTCCTTTCTTATCTCAAAAATAGAGAAGAGAGTCTGGCTCTGTTTTTATGTGTCATCACAAGGAAAGGAGAGGGACAGGATCACCCGGTACGCTGGCCAGGTCACCAGCTCGGGTGGGATGTGTGTCCTTCAAAATCAAAATCGAACCCAAATCCGCAGAATGGAGGCTCTGAAGATTTGCTAAGAGCAAATGAAGGGTTTAAACATAGCTTTATTCCTGAATTATTATTTTCGTTAGTTCCCTCCAACCCCCAAATGGTACCTTGGACCCACTAGTATCTAACTTAACCTAAGCTTGTAAACTGTATTTGGAAAAAAAGTTACAATGATGAAATAAAACATCTAACTCTCAAGTTCTATGGAATCATAGATTCTGAGATCCAGGTAAAACCATGGTTATCTTCCAATTCAAACTTTTATTTTACAAATAAGGACATAAAGCCATAAAAATTGAGTGATTTTGCCACCCCTAAGAAGGACTCATTATCTTTCCTGAATCCAAGGTTGCTAATGCCCAACTCTAGTCTCTATAGACCAAGCTGCCTGCAGCAGCCTTAATCAGTGCAAGACTACAAATGAGGCAGCGTGATGGATTTCTAATGCAGATACTTATGTCATCAGGTAAAACCTAAGTAAATTAACAAAGAGGACCAAGGCCCTAAAGGAAACTTTTAACACGGGAGTTCTTCCTCTAGGAATGACAAACTTTCCTATGGCAGTTGAAAAATAAACCTTTTGTTTTTACAAACAGCACGTCCAGTTAAAGATGAAAGGGGACCCATGTTCCAAAACCTCACACAGAGAATCCTGTTTATGTAAATGTCTGTAGAGTACTCAGATTTCAAGGAAAGGGGACAGTATCTGACAACCTGTCCTCTCACGCTAACACATGACAAAATTATTTCGGCTAAGGCACTCACATCTTATTCTACCTGACAATTTTGAAATGCATGTTTTATGAAAGAGAGGAGTCAAGTTCGCAGCACTTGGATTCACAGAACATCACACTAAACTTCTAAACAGAGGACTCTCTTCAGATCTGTTCATTCCTGGTGCTATTGACCATGGCAGCATGCCTCAAGTCAACAAAGAAAAAATGCTGCCACTCCACCCACAACCCAGGAATGTGAATAAAAAACAGTGGCCAGCATTGATCAAGCACCACCAAGAAATAAAAAATTTCCCACAAAGGACCCTTTTTTAAATTTATTTAATGTATTTGCAATGTATTTCTTAAAGTTGTTAGATTTTTTTTAATGCCCAGATTCTTAGTAGTTTGCTGAGCTCTCCAAACTAAACTTGGCCCAAGATTATGGTGAAGGAAAAGTTTTGTACTGCAGGAAACCATCCTAATAGCTCACATGGGTGGGTCAGGTCTTCTCACTGTGTTAAGCATTTCGCTTCACTCATTCCTGACAATTGTTCCGTTTTTCTCGGATGGAGAAACAGGCTCAGAGAGGTGAGATGACCCACCCAGGGTCACTGAGTAAGCGGCAGGTCTGTGTGGCTCTGAATGCCAGGCTCATGAGAAGGGGGCAGGGCCCAGAGCTAACCAAACAGGTGCCCTGGTGCCCAAAAAGTGCCCGAGTGCTGGCTACGCTGTAGTCCACCTTCTTCATAGAAACAGAATGGAGAACACACAGTGGTGTAAAAACACACTTCTTCCCATGCCCCTGATTCTTGAATAAAGGGTGGAAAGAAAATGTCTGGGTGGACTCCAGCATCACCAGTTCAGGGACTCCAGGGACCCCAGGCACCCCACCCCTCTTTTGACCTCAAGTGTGTGGCGTGGCAGAAACCCCAAGTATCTGAGCTTCTGAAAGTCATGGTAACTTCTGGAGGACTCCACATTTAAGTGTACCTATACGTTACTACTGTCCCCTCCACCCCAGCTTGGGGCCTGCTCTCTCCTCTCCCCTCTGCATCCCATGCTTGCCTCCCCACCCCCTCTTGGGCCTTCCTTGACTGTGAGCTCTCCTCACTCTGTTCATCGTCTGTCCCTATGAGGGGCTGCCCGGACCCAGTGCCCGGATGGCACCCAACACAGAAGACACCCAATAAGACGGCTTAGTGAACAGAGGGTGGGGTTTCTGCTGACAGGCCTCAGGCCCTTCTGTTCTCCAAGTTGACGTGACGTCTGACCGTTCTCCACAGAATTAGACAAACTTTGCTGCCCAGCAGCCCTGGGCCCTCACGTGACTCAGGGCACAGAGGAGCTGAGTAGAATGTATGCTCTCGAAGCCTGGCACCTCCCCAGAAAGAGGGGACAGGAAGGGGCCCAGCCACACTTATCCCGGTGCCTCCTGCCAAACTCATTGACTAATGAAGGACGTGGGGGGAGGGAAAGAAAAGCAGGACTTCTGCAGCCACTGGCACTGTCACCACACCAGAGAAGTGCCAGGCGTGAGGGATAAGCGTTGGTCTTCTTGGAGTGTGGCCTGTGTCCACAGCCGGGCCTGCCTACGAACAAGGCCAGCGAAAGTCAGGCCTCGACCTGGGCTAGAATGGTGCGCGTAACCTCTGCGTCCCAGCGAGTGTTTCCTCAACCTTCCATGGCCGATGCTTCCTTTGCCAGATAAAGGTTCTGGAAAGAGGGAGGGAGGCAGGCCTGTTCTGCAGGCTTCATCAGCTGCCACCACATTTCATCTCAATGGGACCCACCGTCCAGTGTCCTAGGATCTAAGGTAAAAGAGTAAAGGACAAAACAGCGAAAGCAGGGCCAAGATGGGAAAAACATCAGGCCTCCCTTTCACATCCAGAAACATGGCCCAACTCAAGGAGTCGGTGCCGCAGGGTCAGGAAGCAGCTGACGGGCATGTGGAAGGCAGCCTGGTCCTGCTGCAAACTGAAGGTTCAAAGGATGGAGGCCCAGACAGAGGAGAGAAAAGAGCAGAATTCGGAACGATTGCAATCGCTGGAAAACGAACGTCACATCAAAAATAAAATGCTCTGTCGTGAACGAGCTTCTACCTAGAGAAATGATGGGAAAGGCCACCAAACACTGAATACCAGTTAACGTGCAACTCACCCAGCTTTTTAATTTCGTGTGTTCGCTCATCTCTTTTCAGTGGAACATAATTCATCTTCCGGCCACTTTCCCCGAAGCCCAGGAGAAAACCCCGTGACCTGCGGGGGCTCTTGGCTCCAGACAGGCGTGGCGCCTTCCACGCGACGGACAGCCGGTCGTCTGAGGATCGGACGCGGAGACGCAAGGGCTTGTTTGGGACTTCCTTTTCTTAAAGAGGACACGACACAGAAACTATTAAACAGCACACCCTTAGCATTGACCATCGAGTATATAAAGTCTGTCCAAAGTCTGAGCCGCCAAAGTCTGAGCTGCAGCACTCAGCAGCTGGGCTTCCGACATCCATTTTGGTAACCAATTCTAGGAAGAACATGCTTTCCCCAACAGTATGGACACAGTGTGTCCAGGGTCCTCCCCACATTTCAGACCAGGAGGGCTCGAGACCTTAAAATGAAAACGTACCCTGTGTGACAATGCCAGTCACAAATCTTGAGTATTTTACAAGGGCCTTTTGCGTCTATTTCCTTTTGCCCCCTAAGTCCAAAACTATATAATCTCGGTGAGAGCTAAAAGTCAGCGGGACAATACAACAAACAATACTTACGTGCTATTTCTAAGTGTCCTTCAGAAAGCTCTTACGTTGTAAGGTTGAGGAAGATGGGCTTTCCTGGCCTCTATGGTGAATCCCTAAGAGCTAAATAGTGACCACTTTCTGGTTTTGATCTTCATTTTTCTTACGTGGCCAAGTCGCCTCTATAGACAAACCCTGGTCCTGCCCCACCATTGCTGATATCCTCAGTCTCCATTGTTTCCTTCTTGGTCAGTCAATCAATTTCAAGAAATCCTCTTGCTGTGCTAATCAATCTCAAGAAATGCTCTTGTTAGTTTCCTCAAAGCAATGCTTTCTGGTGGCCAATGCTTAGTGTTTCAAGTTTTGCTTTTACATCAATTAAGAACTGATAAGTTTGGGAACAAGGGCTGTAGATCATGTGATGACTATGTTACTGATTTCTTACCCCGGACCCATCCTAGCTCTTATTTGGAGATTCCAATGGGCCAATAAGCGTCTGTCTCTTTAGTTATGTAATCCAGTTACTTCCCAGGCATTCTTCCATCACTGTATACATTCACTCCATCATCAATTCTGACCCACTTTACGAGCCTGGAAAATTCCCAGCTAGGCTAAGACATAAAAATAAAATCTAATGTCACGAATTAGTGTGAGTTTCAATGACACAATAAATAACCACTGGAGATGGCTATTCTGAAAAGCCAGACACCTGGTGCCAGTCTTCTGAATCTAACCAAAAGGAGTATCTATTAGCTAGAGTTACCCAACAGTCACGTGGGCATTCCCTTCCTAAAGGCTACTAAGAGAATACCATGTAATGGTTCAACAGATAGTTCCCCCACTATACAAAGCAGTGCTTAGTAAGGTTTTGTTTGTTTTGAATCCAATAGTGTAGCCAATGGACTAACTATTGATATATACAACTTTTCCTTATACTTGGTGTTGTGTCACAACTTTAATTGGGGTTATACTGAACTGATTTCAGTTTTGTTCCATGTAACAAGGGGAGCTCTCAATTTCAAGGTCTGGCCTCTATAAAAATCAAGGACCATCAAGTGATTATGGAAATGACAATTATACTCATTTACACAGTTCAAGAGAAAATAACATGCCAAAAGTCTTCAGTACTAATAGTTCAACTCAGTAATGGCACAACATTCATTAAACATGAGTTTCTCTGTTAATCAAATGGGTTGATAAGTCCCTTGAGTTCCTATAATAACCCTAAGAGTTAATTATTCTAATGAGTTTCCACTGGGGATCTCTTTCTTCATAACAATGTGACATCCAATGTTTCTAGAAAGATCCAGGCGAACAAAGCTTGTTAAGTGTTTGATTTATCAGTGGGTGACTATGTCACAGAAGAGGACATGAATTTCCCTCATCAGTGTCTGTCACTGGTGATCAGACCTTGTGTGGGACAAGGATAAAAATAGTTCTTTTTTTTTTTTAATATAGGAGAAAATATCTTTTCTAAACTGCTTATGAAAAGCAAAATCTGGACAAGGAGCAGCTGTCTCATTTATCAGCCATGAAGCTTTGGTTTATTTTTTGAAGTTAGCAGAGTTTTGTTCATCAGAATAAAATACACAAACACATTTAATTTTACAGGAATAGTGTTCGTGTCACTTTCAGATTTATGCGAAGTTATGAAATAGACTTTAGATGATCCATGAGCCTGGGAACAGCAGTTGAGAGAGAATTTTAAATAAAGGACGCAAAAAACTCTGTTTCATTCCCTTCACGTCTCCTAAGTCATTTTTTCCCTCCATGTGCCTCCAATACAAGCTACACTACAGGCGGAAATTCGGCTTTAACAGAAGACCCTCTTGTGAGTGACATCATCTGAGGTGAACGTGGTGAGGCTAAGGTTTGGTTTCATGGGAGGCCCAGCTTTGGGCAGGGGTCAGGGTGACGTGTAAAAAAATAAGTCTGTGAGGTGAGCATGATCTCCGTCAACAGCATACGATGTTTGTTTTACTTTTGTGAGAAGCTCATTCCTCTACTCTCCACAGCTCTTGTTCTAAAGTCCTTTCTGGCCCCCAGTGATGCTCCTCTGCAGAGCAGAAAGCAATGCATCAGACTGGCAGTCTGCAGATAATCTCTAGCAAAACGGGCAAATCCACTGAACCCATGCATGTGGGTCCTTCAGGAGTCAGCTAAGAAATAAATGATTGAACAGAGGCTGCCTTCTCTGCCCAGCAGTTCTGCTTCAGTCTTGGGACGCTGCAGTGGAATGTGATCCTGTCACCGCTGGGCCTTGACGATCGTTCTCCAATGTCCCCTGACACTCAACAGTAAAATACTGAAAAAGGCAGTAATAAGGGGAAAGACCACTGGAATTTCCTAATGTGACAGGGTCCCTGAGAAGGAGAGAGGGCTGAGGTCCCAAGAGCCAGGAACTTGGTCCCAGAGAGGACAAGTCTCTGTGTGAGGTGTCCTGACTCATGCCAGGCCCACTAAACGTCAGCCGTCCTGCGCAGCGGCAGGGACAGTAGCTGAGTGCCCAGCCTGCCCCAGCTCGCACCCCAGGCTCTGGCCTGCTGTCTAACCGCTCCATGCCAGGGTTCGAGAACGAGGCTAGGCTTCTGAGCAAACTGCAAGAATAGGGCTGACGCGAGTCCACACCCTTCCACAGTGCCTAGTTTCTATAGGACCTTATGGATTGTCACAAGCTCTCACGTGGTTCATTTTAATTGCCCTTAAACAGATCCCAGGTAAGTAGGGTCAATGTCAGAACCCCCACGAGAAAACTGAGATTCAGAGAGGGGAAGCAATTGACCCAAGGTCACACAGTTGCTAAGTGACCAGCGGGGACCTGAATGGAACCACTCCGATGCCAAGTTCTGTTCTCATCTAACTAGGTCCTCTCCATTTACATCACCCCTCACCCCAAGTGCCATGCCACCATTCACCTCACTCTTCTGATAAAGAACGTGAAACAAGGGTTCCCAGCTGGGCAGACCTCCTTCAGACTGTGAGCACAATAGCATTAAATGTGTGTGTGTTTTCTTAATGGACCAGACTGTACACTCAACAGGTAGCAAATGAACAAGAGATGGCCTGTCACCACACACTGCCCTGGGGAACTGTTCCCAAACTCCATGGAAGTCACTGACCCCGAAAACCAGAGCCGGGTGAGAATGCCGTCTCTTCGAGCACAGCCCTCCATCTTTCCAATCTTTGAGTTTGATATATTTTCAAGTATTTAAAATTTTTTCCGTTTTCTTTTTTACCATTCTGTGTTAGGCATACAGTCAAATATCTTTCATAGATAACCTGGTGATCTATAAACTGATGTGCACACTGAGAAAAACCTATCCATACGGTTCAGACTTCCTTGCAATGAAATCTTTAAGAGTTTCTCTAAGCCGTAAAGGGGAGCCTCACAGAGCTTCCTGGAAATGTCCTTATAAATCCCTGTCAGTCATTTATCTTGGAAACAGGAAAAACAGGGCATCACATCCAGCCATGCTGAATGTATTCTAAACGCCATCACTCTTGGTGCATCGTCAGCTAGATCTTGCTGAGAACTGGTTGGTCACATTAATTACACGTCGTCCAGTTGGCAGGTCAGCTGGGTGAAATAATGACCATCCAAATTGAGAAGACTTCAGAAAGCCAGACGGGCATCTTTCCTGATATGTATCATCAGCTACACAACCTGGCAAATATCCTGAAATTGGATGGAATCAGAATCCGTTCTTCTCATAAGCAGGAAGAATCCAGAAAGCAACCCGATCTTTGCCCAGTTATACTTCAGAGCTAGTTAAACACGCTGAATCCCGAATCAGGCTCCCACGGGCTCTCAAGTCAGGTCTCTATCTGTTCCTCACTGGCTGTGGGACTTTGAAACCTTCACTGGCCCTCAGTTTAGTTTCCTCCTCTGCGACGTGGTGTGTAGCACGTTGGATTTTGTAACACAACCCACACAAAGTGTCTAGTACCATACCTGGCATATAAGAAGCACACATTCATTGTTCATTGTGTCTGTGGTCGTGACAAAAATGAAATCCCTCATCAGAGTCACTGACTGAGTGGGCGACCCCTCCAGAACATGAGCCAAGGTCACATCACAGGTTCTACCACAGTGACTTGCACGCAGGGGACACGAAACACGTGTGTTTCTAAGAATCAGACATGAGCACAAGGGTCAGACTTATTGCCAAAGACTCTGGACACTGAAAATCTCAGCTGGGAGGTTGCCTGTGTCTGGATGACTTTTGCGCACCATACACTGAAAGTACCGCTGAGGGTCCTCATCCACATCTCACAGCGACCAGTCACTCTGAGCGAGGCCCAGCTCTTCACTGGCATGAAACAGCACGTGGCCACTGCTGGCTTCTCCGGCCGGGTCTCAGCTATCAGGACATTCTCATGTTCCAGCAGAACATAAGGGCCACTCACTCTGCAGCTTTGAAGGGTGGGGGGGCTTGTCCCACTCACCACCCTGAAGCCCCCTTGCACTGACCTGCAGGCTTTGCAAAGAGGACCTGTATCATCACCCCCATGGCCTGAAAGGGCAGGCTCACTGGCCTTCCTCCACCCCTGCCCCACCATCGCAAACATCAGACCTCAAGGCAAACAGGGACACTGGTCCGTAGGGCAGAAGGGGTCCAGCCACGAGGTCCTCACACCACAGTACACACCAGAATCACGCCGAGGACAGCTCTCATCTCCCACCTCTAGCTGGCTGGCTGGGCCCAGTTCCAGAGCTGATGTGCACTTGGGGTGAATAAGCATGATAAGGAAGAAGGGAGAGGGGGGTGGGAAAGGGAGAGGGAACATGCGTAGGAGAGGGCTGAAGGCGAACTGTCACAGCCAGAACAGAGACAGGATACACGCTTTGCTGTCCCCACTGAGTCTGAATTTCCTACCCCGACAGGGGCCCAGGCCCAACACTGGCTGACATGCACCGAGGTGGGTTTAAAAGCCATCTCCTGACTCTGTCTGCCAAGGGCTCCTTCCCAGGTGAGTTCTGACACAATCCTCCTGAACACCCGTGAAGGGCTGGCAACACTCTTCTTGCTCACACCCATATCAGCAACACTTACTCTAAGGCTTCCCTGAACGCGACACTTTCCTCCCCAACAAATAAGTGCCCCCAATACTTTGAACTACTTTCTGAGTTTGTGGGGGGTGTTGGGATAGGCCCAGCTACTGAACAATAAGGAGAAAGGGGATCTCATTTCTCTATTTTGAAATAGCGCCTCTCAGAGTGTCACCAGCCTTCCTAGCTTATTGGATCGCTACCAAATATAAGGCATTTGACAGACATCCCCACAGTAACCCAATCACACCCCATTTACAAAGAACGCAAAGCTCGGGAAAGCTCAGGAGGATTTGGAAGCCAGTCAGCAGTGGGCCCTGTGCTGGAACCAGAACCGGGCCTGTTGGATCTGCAGCCCTGGTTCTCTGCACTCCACGCTGATTGCAGAGTTCATGTCACCAGCTGCCATGTTGTGGCAGAAACATGGGCCTGCTCCGGGAGGAGGTCCCCCCGAGTGCCTCACAGACCCCTCTGGTAAAGGTTCTGGTCCGTAGCACCGGGAGTCACTGTCCCAGTCCTCCATGCCACAAGTCACCCCCTTACAGAACACGCCAGCTAAGTCCCCAAGGGCCTGGCTGCTCTTCGGGGGAAGCTCGTGCATTTGTCCCATGAGGATCCACTCATCTTATTTCTCCCCTGCCACATATACTCGTATGACTAGCTTGATGACTTGCGGGAGCAAGTACTTTCTTTCAGGGCCAGTATCTGCATCTGCAGGGATCCTACGGTATGTAAGAAACTGTCTCTGTCATTTGTGACATCAAGCCCCAGGCCTGCCCTCTTTTCATTCTGACACCAGAAGAAAATCCCAAGATGGTTAGGCCGTCAGAAAGTGACATTTGGCACCAAGCAGCTGCCCTCTTCAGACACAGTGGGTTTATGAACTAGTGTGGGCTCTTCCAGGACATGAAGGGAAAGTTGGCAAACATGTCACTCCAGGCCACATGAGTGGGGACAGTTCACCTCTCCACTTCCCCTGGGGGACAGGCAGCTGTCAGCTTCTGCGGTAACACCCACCCTGGCTGGCACTAGGAGAAGCCTTTGCTCCCAGCCACTTGCTTCCTAGAATTCATGGAAAGGAGAATCAGTGAGCAGATAGTTACGTTCGTCAATGCAGAGGACACCCCAAAATGTTGGCGCCCGGGAGGCTGCTCACAGCTACTGCCTCTTCCAGTCAGCTGATGGGTCCTGAGTTCCTTCCACACATCTGTTTGGGCTGCAACGCCTGCGTTCTCAGCTCCCAGCCAAGAACATTTGGCGAAATGAAGCTCCACACATAAGCCTCCGTGGCCTGCTTTTGGACTGACAAAGCCCGGGCTCTAAGTGGGTGCGATCGCCTGCATTCTACTTCAAGGGGCAGCATTGAAACGGGCTTCCAGATAGAGATCTGAGCCCCAGGATGAGGGTGCCAGTTCCCCAGCAAGGCCTCTAAGGGTGGGAGGTGACCTCCCAGCAGACAGATCTGACCGTGTAAACGCCTGATCTACCTCATGCAGCCAGCCTGGAGGAATTCCGATTTACAAATGCATTCGATGCCACTCCTCACCCAGGTCCCTCCAAGTAACTGGAGGGGAGAATCAGGATGTCTGATTCATGGCAGCACCACTCCATAGCTGACACACTGATCTGCCTACGACCACCCCCAGAATCAGAGGCTGAGCCAGACAGAGGTGACCCCGAGTACCCGGCTCCTGTCGATATGCATTTCCTCACTGGGGCCCATGGAGCATCGTAACAAACACTAACTGAGCACCTGCTACGTGCTTGTCCCGGGCTCTACAGAGACAAAGACGAGCAAATCTAAGCGGCCTACCCTTGAGGAGCTTGTCATCCAGGCTGTGAACCAGACACTGAATCTTGCTCGGCAAACTGCACACTCAATAGAACTCATAAGTGCATGAGGAAGTTACTGAGAAAATCATGCCATAGGCGTTATTAATTCCCCCTGGGCCCAAGACGTCAATGAAACGAGTATGTGAAAACAGGACAGCCTTTGCTTTGTGATTAATTTTAACATTTTAACTTGGGGTAGACTTTAAGCACAAGTCTGGCACGCCGCAGCCCCGTGACTGGTTCCAGTATTAGCTGATGAGGCAGAGGCTGCGTTATTGAAACTAGGCATGATCCTGCTGAGAGCTAAAGTCTCCCAGATGAAGAGCTTGGCGAAAGTGCCGGTCCCTGCCTGGCTGGGCCTCGGTTGTGGTTCCAACCCGCAGAGCCTCTCTGTGCATAACAACAGATCAGCCCAGATCCAGCCACAAATGAAGCTAAAACCATTGCAGAAAAGAAATCTGCAGGGACGGCCAAGACTAGAATGCCAATATGTGACCTCTTCCCTGGGGAACACACCAAAAGGGATGTGGATTCACATCTCAGCAAGAGAGGTGGTTGCATTCAAATACAAAGAGAACTTTCTAACTAAAAGACAGGAGCTGAGCTACCCAGAAAGAGAAAGCCGAAATTTCTGCGTGCAGTTGCGTGTTCACGTAGTCCTATCATTTTCGGAGTCCTAAGAGATTTCACACTGAACACGTGATGTTGAGAGAATCAGTCAAGTCCTGCCTGCTTCCAAGACTCCTGGCAAGGTCTTCCTTCTCCTCATGTGGCTTCCCCCTGTGGTCCCCATCTGGTCCCAGCCTGGGGCTGTCATCTCATCAGGCCTCCCAGGCTTCCGCACCCTGCCTGCTGTGTCTCACAGTGCTGTCTGCTTTTCAAAGAATTCATGACTGTGCTATACGTTGAATTTTGTCCCAAATTCATATGTTGAAGTCCCGAGCCCCCAGTTAGCTCAGAAGGCTATTGTATTTGGAGACCGGGCCTTTTAAGAGGTGGTTAAGTTAAATAAGACCATGAAGGTGGGCTCTAATCCAACCTGCCTGGTGTCTTTAAAGGAGGGGAAATTTGGACACACTGAGACGCCAAGAATGCATGCTCACAGAGGGAAGGCCATGTGAGGACACAGAACGTAGGTATGCGTCTGCAAGGCAAAGAGAGTGACCCCAGGAGAAATCAAGCCTGCTGGCACATTGATCTTGAACTTCCAACATCCAAAACTGTGAGAAAATATATTTCTATTATTTAAGTCACCCAGTTCACGGTGTTTTGCTACGGCAGTCCTAGCAAACTAACGCAGATGATATGCATGACTTTTGGCTTGCATGTCTATCGCCCTTTTTCCCACTAGGATATGGTCTTCCTTAAGGCAAGCCCTGTGCGTCTTATTCACCATTGTATCTCTAGCCCACAGGTGCTGAAGGAAGGAAGGAAGGAATTAAAGTCCTGCCTTTAAGTGAAGACAGCAAGGTCAAGATAGGTCTCAGCCAGCAAAAGGAGGCCTGGAGTTTGAACCGAAACCACTGTTTCACAATTGATTTTCCTCTGGTCTCAAAGCAAACACTGGAAGAATATGAGGTGCTACCATCCGAAGCACTAAAGCAAACCCTTGGGCCTTAAGCAGGTGCTGACGCTACTGTCTGCATTCTGAGCCAAATCCCTTCCTGAGGAAGAGACGTGGACTTTACGGTGCTTCTTTTGTTTGAAGGATCACCACGCATTAACCATTGCTCAGAACAATAGCAAACATCTTTTCCAAGCCTCATCACAGGCATAGAGATGCATGCCGGTCACTCATTGATCCTTTCTCATGTGAGTCTTATTATTTTTATAAATGATGAAATGTAATTTTTTCTGGAGCCCTGTAACCAAGTCTATGCATTATGGATACTCTTTTTTCTTTTTTTTAAAGTTCTACCTTATATCATATGCTGCAAATGGTTCCAGCTAGCAATTTGTTCCAGGGCCTTTTTTATTAGACTGTCTGACAAACGCGGTGTCGTGTACCATGTCAGAGTGTACTGTGGTAAGCAAGGCCCACAGAGCTTCTGCACAGAAAGAGTGAATAATCTCACAGTACAGAAAGCCAACAGTGAGTTGGAGCATGACTGTCTCTGGTCCCCAATTCCCAGAGTTATTGTAACTCATGTTTCCTCAGAAAGGTCACACACACACACACACACACACACACACACACACACACACACACACACACACATGGTTCTATTAACCCTACAGTGGTCTCAGTCAAAAAAATTACAGCATAGGTTCTGTGTATCCAGAGATACATTCATTACTAGTACGCGCTGAAATGCAAAAAAGTAATAATTTCTAGATAACTAAAATAAAATTTAAATCATGTACTGTATTTTTCCATGCATAAAATGATACTTTTGTCTAAAATTGTTAGACCAAAAATTGGGGTCGTCTTATACACAGGAGTAAACCGTGCATTGATTTCTTAATGTTGGGTTAGAAAAGTAGGGGTTGTCTTATACATGGGGGTGTCCTATACATGGAAAATATGGTACTTTACTATATTTTCAGTGTTTTTAATTTCTTTTTTTGAATTTCAGCACATGCTAGTAATGAAGGTATCTCTTCGATACACACAACCTGTGCTATAATTTTTTTGACCAATACCTTCACAGGATTAAAGAAGGTATAAAAAATTAATGACCTAAGAAACATCAAGAAAATTACTCTACAACTATTGTCACTCAGAAAACTCTACAGGAAATTATAAAAATGTAACAGTCACTTAAAATACAAAAGATAAGACTCAAACTCAAGGCACAGCACATTGTGAGTACTTGTGAATGTTGACATTGAGTCTTCAGGAGTGGACAACCCCTGACATAAACGTCCCGCCCCACTCTGCACGTTGCCCTGGTGTACTACCTTCTTGGCGACTGTACTGTCATTGTCTCCTGAGGTTTGCTCCCTGGCCTTCTTCTAATCCTCGCCCTCTCTGCTTCAACTCTCATTTTACGGCATGACTCCTAAATCCACGTTTCCCTCTGACTTCTCTCTCCCAACTTCCATCCCCTCATCTCCAATCACCTAGAGACATCTCCATTATAATGCCCCATGGTCACCTCAAGTCCACATATAACATTTGAACAAGAATATATCTCCTTTCCTCCAAAGCTTGTTTCCTTTTCTCCTTGTTTTGTTCTTCTATCTCTTTTCAGATAAAAGGGACTTCAAAAGCTTCCCACACCCACCAAATCTGATCTGAGAAGCAGATTTGAGTCATTGGTTTCAACATACTCACCTTCCTCTCAACAATGACACAAGACTGACATATTTAAAAACGTGGTTCATGAAAATAAAGCACAGCTCCTTGCTCTATTGCCTGAAGAGACTACCCAACCACACTCTGAAATAATTGCATTCATTATGCACTATTTTTTCACCATTAGTTAAATATATTCAAGAAACACATAAGAAATGTCAACACTTCTCTCAACAAGTAAGACAATGTGACAAGACAACATTAACATCCAAATGATAAAACACACATCTATACAAATATGGAGCAGGGATGGAGGGCCGTTAGTCTAACCCATCAGCAAATAATCCATGGTTTTGAGAAGAGACTTGAGGCAGCCTCCTGGCCAATAAAAGCCACCGTTTGGTGGGTCCCCTTCGTTTATGTCATCTACAGGGAAATGAGCTGTAAATATCCCCCATCATAGGCCAGGCCTGCCATCTCAGCCACCATATTTGCCTGTTAACAGCACAACAGAATCCCCCGATGTGGACACAGACACGGCTCCACAACAGAACACATGGGACAGTGAGGAATGAACAGCACTGGCTGCAGTCTGGTCCAGCAGGTGCGAAGCACATCGACCCAAACTGTGTGGCACGTGTGTTAGTTTAGCGATGGGAACTCAATGAAGGCTTGTGAGCACATGGGTGTGACAGAAGCACAACCCTCTCTCGAGATGGTGCTTCAGTGAGGACATGAACCGAATGAGCAAATAGTACCTGTGACGGTTTCATTAAATGGTCCTGGACCCTTAATGGGAAAACCATCAATCTCGATCCATTCACCTCCTAAATTAGGAAAATGCAACCTGATAGTTAGAAACGAGGACTATAGAGTTTTCCAAAGTTCAGTGCATCCCTAACGTATATATAAGTGGCCTTTTCAACAGGCTTCCCAGGGACCTGCTCAGAACATCCTAGAGACTCAGCACCTCAGCTTTAGGGAAGACACTTCTGTCTAGTCTTTTGTACATGGCTTACTCTTGTGAGCACTCAAACATTTAGACACACGCTAACAACTGACATTAAATTACTTTACAAGAAGGTATCAATCTCTCCTACTTTTCAGTCTTTCAGCCTGTTATACAAGGCTAACATGTCTTTGCTCAGGAACTCTTTAATCATCCTACATGTGTATTGAACTAAAGAAGCAAGGAGGGATGTTTCTGCCAAAATCTAAGTAACAAAAATACAGCCTCATGTGCTAGACGGGACTTACCGGGCAGGCTTTCAGCTCTGTACACGGGGCGGCTCACTCCACTGTGGTTTTCTGCAGTAACCAGCACAAAGTACACTACCCCCGGCTCTGAAACACACGGTTGACGTCACACCACCGTTTCGAATCTCCAAGAATGACAGTTTCATTGCAAACTGTCTTCCTTGTACCAGTTACAACCACATATCAAAATCTGAATTAAATGACAAGTCTAACAATGGCATCCTCTTATTTTTTAAATGAACATACATACTAACATTCCTCTCATGCAACTGAAATACACCTGACCCAAACCCACAAAATGTATTTGCTACAAGGTACATGGCATGTGACATAAACCTGGATGCCTAAGTAGTCAACAAAAAGGTTTGTAAGCTTTTGGAGGTGAAGTCAAGGTGGGAAACAGGGTTGTACTAGCCACTAAATATGTGTTTTAACCTACAGTGTCAGTAACTATAAATAATATTTCCCTATGGGAGCCCCAAATGGAGATATAAAAAAAATATTTAAAAAAATGTAACTCATAGAATTTAGTACATAGGAAATCTTCAATCAATAAATGATCGTGACATTTTCTCCTTTTCATCATAAAATGTTCCCCTTAGTATGCCTGCATGTTGTCAGTCTTTGACGATTTCAACAAAAATCTAGACACATATTTCCTAGAACCTTGGAAATGCCGTTCTTGAAATAATCGGGCTTCACTTTCTGACTTGCATCTAGGGTTCAAGGTGAAATAGCACTGATGGTCTCTTTGGCTGAGCTCCTGAAGTCGTTGGGATGCAAGGAAAGCCAGATGCCAGCTTTTAACACGAGTGTACCCTCAACTTGCCGCTTTGAAAAGCAACACTCGTGGTTGCTGGCTTTCCTCAGAATGAATTATTATCTGGAGACAGGTAAGTCAAGGTGCCAATTCCTTGAAGAGGTGACAGTTCGCAGGCATTTAAGGGGATGAGGGTTGGAGAGGTTAGAGTTAGTTCTGACAATGGCAACAATGGTAACTACGCTTCTTAAAGTGAGGAGCTCTCCTTCAACAAACTTCAGTTCTCCCGCCAGCGGTCCAGGAGCACAGCGACAACAGCGATACCATCTGCAACACCTGTTGCGCTCAAGCCCGCTCTGACTTCTGTCTGACGGTGGCAGGGCCTGGTGGCATTTAGCGTTTGGCATGACCTACAGGATGGACTGGGAAATGCGCCAGGTTCAGACAGAAGATACAATCGAGCTTTGCCAGGCACTTTCTCTCTTTGTTCTGAGCTTATTCGTATTTCAAAGCAATGTAATCCACATGTCCGATTCCCATTCAGTTAACTCCTCGGAGTTGCTTGGGAGAAATGGCTTCTCCATGAGGTCTAAGTCTCTCTTTTTGCATGTTTTTCTTCTCTGCAGCAGTCATAACAACACAAGGTTTGAGCAAGCAAACGTGACCCTGCTCACGCCTCTAGTCCGACAGATCCTCCATTTAACCTCACAGTTGGACTCTGTGGGGCCGTCAGGATGTGGAACAGGTTCAGAGCAATGTATGTTTAGCTGGAAGCATGAGGAATGGAATCTGGCCCCTCTATCCCCCTTCTAGGCACTTTCTTGCCCAATACCCAGAAAGCCTAACACTGCAATGCAGGAGGTGGACAAAGGGAAAATGTGGTGAGCTCTGGACAAGACCTGAGGGACATGAGTTAACATTGACCCACTAGACTCTGGGGACTAGAGGAAAGTAGCAAAGTGCCAACAGGGCCCGGCTCCCAGTTGTCATAGATACTGACTTCTGTTACTACCTTGGGCTCCACCTGAAGGTTGAACCATGAGATGATTGTAGAGAAGTGGAGTTCCAGGCTACTGGAATCAAAGGAGCAGAAGATAGAGAATCCATAGGGGGCAGCTCAAAGCCTAAGCTCAAAACCATCTACACCTACTATTTATAAAGTAATATATTTAGGCAAAATTTAAAATAGTCCAAACTGCCAGAATCAAATTTCACGGGAAGAAATGTTACATCTTTGAACCAGATGTGGCTAAGCATGATATATCACACATACTTTTACAGGAACATATTACTTGAGTAATGCCCAATGATAAAATGATTTATAAATGAGATCTCAAGATTAGGCTACAAAATTGTCCAGTAGTCAAGTTTCAACAAAAAAGGATCAACATGTTTTCTCAAAGCAGATTCTGAAACTAAACATTGTTTCCAACATCAGTTTGGAGAAAGACCCAGGAATACTGGAGTTCAAGTGCAGGACAAGGAAGCAACAGGCTCATGACCTTGGTTGGTTTCCCGTTTCCAAAGAATGATGGGAGCCTGGCCACACATTGTCTCACAAGGAATCATCCTGAGAATGGAACCCAGAATGGGGTGCAGTTAGTTCTGACTGGGAACAAGACCAGGGTGTCACTTACCCACATCCTCAATACGAAAGGAGTGTGTCTCCGCATTCACCTTGATGTATTTAAGACTTTTCAGTGACTTCCCATAGGCAATGTTGTAATGCTCCACGGGTCTACCGGTAGCATCTTTGGGTGGGTCCCACGTGACTTTCAGGCCCATTTTAGTGGACAGCAGTTTCACGTGCCTTGGCTTCAGTGGGTGGTCAGCTATGCAAACAGCGCAACTATCAACTTACGGGAATGGCAGGTCAGGAAAACGAATTTTTCCCCCCAATATTCCCTGATATTGTTTAGCCAGAGGGTAAATGACTTTCCATCTGTCTGATCCTAAAGACTTTAAGCACAGTCATTTTGGACATCGTTGGAATATGACAACAAAACAAACATACCAAACCCATAAGCTTTTATGTGTCTTGGATGACTGTGGGTAGCAAGTTTAAAGCCAAAGTGAAACAAATCAAAATAAACTGTAGGCATTCCCCAGCTTGACTGCGCTGCCTTGTGGTGCAAGAATAACGAATTCGTAATTTGACATGTTCTCCAGAGGCATTCATATATTAAATAAGATTTTAGTATTTTACTTATACAATCTTTAAATTGCCTCTGAGAAGAATAACATAGGGAGAACTTCCATTGTATTCAAAATTAGATAACAGAAGCACTCGTTTCCATAAAGACAATAAAACGGGGTCATCAATACCTTAAAAGGTAGTTAAACTTGTTTTTATCTGCATTTAGCTAATTTAAACCTTGCCCCTATTTTGTTGCAGAAGAAGAAAAACAAGTTATTAAGAAGCACAATTACATTTTTATCTTCAGTTATGAAGGTCCAGAAAGGTATTCTTGATTTTCAAAAATAACCAAAAGGCAGCATAAGATTTTGTCAAGCAGAATCTCTCAGCTCCTTATTTCACTGACATTGCAATGTAACATAATATAAGTACATGCTAAATATTTCTGCAACCGACAACTTTTGGGCAAACTTGAAATCTTGGCTCAAACTTGGATATGAAACTGATGGTTCAGTGCTGCAAGGCATTCTCAGGGGGAAAAGGTAACCTAAAAAAAAAAAAATCCCAGAAATCTTTAAACTTAGTAGCATTAGGAAAAATGAATTTGGACTCTCCTGGGAGAAGGAAGGGGAGGGAGAGTGTTTTGTGATGACACACAGATTGGTTAGTAGGTGATTTTAATAATGAATGAAACTGAGCCGAGCAAGTGCCGGTGATTCTAACACACATCACTTATTCTTCCCTGCGCCACCCCACTTGCTCTAGAGCAGTGAGAAAAGGAAAGAACTCCCATGATTCTGGGAGAGAAATTCAAGAAAAGAAAAAACAGTATGAAAATGATGACTCAAAAGCATTAGGGAAAGAATGTTCATTTTGGAGACAAAAGCACAAGGTCAGGCTAGGGGCATAGATCAAAACCCACAGCGTTCCCTCCCCAACATCGGAGGAGAGGTATCTATAAACCTTGAGGGGAGAGCTCACAGACAAGGAGACCGAATGGCACCTGGGAGATTCCAAGTTGTGGACACTATAAAGACAGCACAGTAGTAAACCTCTGGGCGTGTTAAATCAGCAACCACTGCTATTCTTCAATAGCTCTGTTACCCTTCCCTGCCTACAAGAGACTTGGGGGGTTTCTTTGCCTGAGGACGGCGGTTCCCTTTCCTTGGTCCCCTTTATTTCTCCAAGATTTTACTACAAAACTGCCCTCCCTTCTCTGCCATCTATAGATTAACTTCCCTTAGTTGCAATTCCTATTTCCTGAAGCAGAAGTCATTCCAGGAATCCGACATTTCACACTGACCCGGAGGTGTGCAAAAACGAGGCGAGGTCTTGGAAACGGCCAGGGGGAAGCTCATGGCTTCTCCCACGGAAGAAAATCAGAGCATGAATGCGCGACTAAGGCTTTTTCTACAGGTCAATTCCAAATCTCCCGAATAGAAGTTCGATCCTGGATAGACGGTCTGCGATGTGAGGCCCGTGGAACCCCAACACCCAGACGTTTCCTACTGGGCACTAGTAATCGTCCGATTCCCTCTCATTAGGGACATCTGAAAAGGAGGACGGCTGATAAGTATGCTAGGTGTTCTTCCCTTGCGATGCCTCACGTCTCTCCTTGGACAAAGCATGGGATCATTTCTAACTCACATGAGAATCCACAGTCAAATGGGCACATCAGCCCAGTGTAAGGAGAGACACTCAAAGCCTTCAAGGAGCTCCAACGAGATGAACAAAGTAAAGGAGGCAAATACCTCCGGGTTGCCAAAGCCTACTGACTCATCTCATTCTGCTTATCCAATCAGACGTCCACGTGTGCCCACGCATGAGCTGGTCTGTTCTCCTCCTACCAGTGATCAAGCACCACCAAGCAATGTCTCAATTCAATACTTGCCTGTACCAGCATTTGTACGTTTAAAAACCTAAGCCAGATGGTATAAAACTACTCCAAGTGTATAAAAATGGGCGAATGAAATGGACAGGTAGAGGGGCTTACTGAGGGTCTACCACCTGCCACCCACTGCTCAACGCGTTTGAACTTCCATCTCGGGAGGTGCTGACAACACACACACCCTGGGAGGTGTGTAGCTGACTGTCCATGTCACAGGTGAGGAAAGTAGAGCCTGGAGCTGAGAGGTCAGGAGAACTTTCCGGAGCCACAACGCTGCACCAGGCTGGAACCAAAGGCCAACACACCTTTGTCCAGCTCAAAGCCCAGTCTTCTCATAGCTCACAGACCCTCAGATCCTGTGCCTGCTCATAAGGACCAATGCCAGCATCCACTGAAAGTTAACTCATCTAGGAAGCCACTACTATCCTAAAAGCAACTGTGAGAGCTCCATCGCTGTGTTAACCATTTCCTCTACCATCTACCTCCCCTTCCCATGCCATTTTCTCCTCTGGGGGGCACACCTGCCCCCCAGCACAGTCACTTCCCTCGTGCTGGGTGTCCTCAAGGGAGGACAGGGATATTTACATTCTTACAACAAAACGTTAGACCAGAGGAATAACTTTCTAGTAGTGACAGTTTAGGCCTTAGGAGTTACATAACGAAGGTCGGTTTTGAACACAAAGACCTTTGCAGGACCCTGAAATCGTACCCTTTGAGACAACCTCAGGGTCAATCTCCTTGTAAGGTCAGTTTTGAATTTAAGGTTCTCCAAAGGCCTTAAGCCAATATACCCCATCCCTTCTTCCATTCTACACCCCAATGCACGCAAATTGAGCCAGTCAAGCAAAACACTACTTGATTAGAAGATACTTGTGTTCGCTGGATTCCCACCAACTTAATATTTAACATGGATGACACATCTGATACTTCCTAGGGAATGCCATCCAAGCCTTGCTCAGAAAGAATTGGGTGAAAAGAGGAAGGCTAGATAAAAGTCCACCCCCCGGCCCCCAGATCCCTTCCCCCAGTGCCTGAGCTCTGACTTAACCCGTCAAGCCAGCCTCCAGCTAAGGGGTAAGGATTCCAGGCAGGCACGGATCCATGTGCGTGAATTTGGGTTACAAAAGCGTATTCTTATAGAAACATGACGATGTGTTCTGTCCCTGATCACCTCTGTGTAAGTCTCCTGACTTCACTCCTCAAACATGAAGCAAAGGCAGAAGGAGTATGAAATTGGGTTCAGGGTCTGCAGGCTCCACTCTGGGTTCTGTGTTGCAGGATCCACATTCTGGTAGCATAAAGATGGAATATGCCAAAGTGGTTGCTTATCTACTTGTGAGTGTTCTTAGAAACTTAGAACAGACCATCCTCTCTGCTAGCTAAACAAAGCTCAGGACCTTTTATAATACTGTTCAGCATTCTCATCTAATTAAGATGAAATCAGACATATTCTTTATAGCACTATGGCCCATGAACAGCCTCTCGAAAGAGAAAAGCACAAACACAAAAGTTAATGCAACACTAATTATATGGCCTAATAGAGGGAACATTGGGAGGTACCTCACAGAGCTTATATGGCAGGTTAGGGCATGTCAAGCTGTTTTTATTCATCTCCACAGAGCGCAAAATGAGCAAATGAGCTTAAGCTGCAGCCTGTGGGATTTTAGGTGAAGTAAAAGGAACTTTCTGCCCGTGTCCATCACCATCTCTCCCCATTCAAGGCTGCGTTTGAAGGGAGACAGATACTGAGGGGCTGCAGACAGAAGGAAGCCACAAAGAGTCTGCTATGACTCAAGCAATTTCCGACCACGACAAAGTCATGACCATACTTCATACCAGGAACCTTATCCAGATGCAGGAACACTTTGCCAGGTTCCGAGGGGCAAAATGATATTTTGGTGATCGATTAGATATCTGGCAACTGTCAGGCCAGATAGCTCCATACGGTGGCTCCCAGGGGACCCTGGCTGGCCTGTTTTGGAACGGGGGTGGGGGTGGGGTTAAGGGTACAGTCAGCACCCGGAGTCCTGACCTGGCCCTCGCTCCAAAGTATAGGCCTTACCCAAGCAGGTCAATTCGGTTCAAGGGTCAGAGCCTGGCTCTGTGTCTACTCAAGGATAGAAACCAGGATTCCCATGGCTCTGCAGTGTCTGTCCTTGGAGGGTTGTCAGCTTCGGGTGAGTGGCCACCAGGTTTTCTCCAGGGCTGACAATTCCTTCAGGAGCCTGAGTCCGGAGCTCGGTCCCCAGAGCCAGCCAGGCCTGCCCAACACCTTCAGGGCCCGTTCATCACAGAGGATGGGGCAACCAAACCTCACCTTGGCACCAGGTATGACCCCCCCACCCCACCCAGTGCTCACTTACAACACAAAGGGATTCGAGGAGAAGAAATGTTTGGAGGGCTTAGACTAATGAGGTTCAACCGAGGGTCTCCAACCCAAACGACTTCAAGGACCAGGAAGGTGAAGACTCATGAAGGATGACAGACTGAAGGGGAGACTCACATGCCTGTGTCTTCTAACCTTTCAAGGCCACCAGGTAGGGGAAGGGAACCAAAAGACACGGGGCACCCAGCACCACCCCTCAGCTGCAGCATGTCCCATGGAGGGGAGGCCATATGGGAGGAGGACAGAAGCCACAAGCGAAGCATGAGGAGAAGAAAATGCAAGTCCCCAAACATCCCCAGCAGCTGTGTCCTCACCCCACTGGGCATGACCACGGCCTGAGGTCAAGTTCAGCTGCGCTTCAGAGCCGGGATCAGGACCACCCCCCTCCCCAGCCTGCGAGAGCCTCCTTAACACGAACCGCTGTCCCACCATGTATCCTCCTGGAGCTAGGCTGGGATGCCCCGGTTTCCAAAAGACTCTGAAGGGAGGAAGGCTCATTCTTCAGCCCAACTCCAAAATCAAGTCGACCTCTAGGCTGAGCACCCACTCCTGCCCTGTCCTAGTCCAACCCCAAATTTTGCCCAGCTCACACCATTCAAAGTGGAGTTTCAGCAATGAGATGAAATGATAGTATAAAAATATCCTGAGACTACAATATCCGCCACATATAAATGTCTCCATGTCAGTATAAGCACTTCCCCTGACAAAATTCCCAGGTTAAACGTAAAGTCTAAGAATGAAGCCTTCCTTAGTCTTAAGGCTTAATTTCAATAGAAAGAAATTGAAGTCCACATTCTTTCCTCTCTTACTCATGCTGCTTCCCCAGCCAGAGGAAATTCACTGAAATGCCCCGACGGGGCCAGGATTTCCTCAGCAAGTTCAGTCTCCACTGTGTGCCCTTGCAACTGGTATAGATTCCATGGGATTCCCTGAAGTAAAAATCATTGAATCAGGAAGTCTCCCTCTTCCCTAAATTTTAAAAGAGTCCCAAGACCCTAAAACCTCCATGAGGCAGCGAATCCAAAATGCGCTGTGTAAAGGAGACATACTACGTCTGTCTGCCCAGTTCTCCTGGTAGCAGGCCTCTGATCACGTGACCCCAGCTGGCCCAGGAGACGTCGCTGGATGTGTTCTAACTGGAGCTGGACCTTGGACACTGCTTTGCTTTCTGACCACGAGGCTCTGAAGGAGGAATCCTGAACTGTTGGTGATGAGCTTTCACTGCCACATGGAGAAGACACCAGAGACAGAGACAGAGACAGAGTCGGGGGGTGGGGGGCACAGTTAGAGCCCTGGTTCAAGGCATCTCTAAGGTTGGCTCAACCCCTGCCCTTCCCAAGTCACGCTCCACACGCCAGAGAGTTCTGGGATGTAGATCAGTTCAAGTTGGCTTTTTGCCACTTGAAATCAGCCTGATGGATGAAGAAACTGTTAATCATGATCTTCTATGAAAGCTGAAAATAACTTTTTGAAGCTACCCCAGCAGCCAATACGTTTGGTCACAAAAGACTACCAGTGCAGACACACCCAAAGAAAGTAAGACAAATACCAGCTGGGGCAGCCCACCCAGTCTGGCCACGGATGCGGGTGGGGGGTGGGGGACAACGTTGGCTAAGAAGAAAGCCCCTAAAGGGATGCTAAGGGCTTTTGAAATAAGCTAGTCCCTCCACCCAAATGCTGAAATTATTTCTTAAGTATACCAAGCAGCGCTCCTTAATGCAACAAACCCTCGTGTTTATGTAAGTCTCCCTGCTTTGTCTTTGTTTGAAATTCAAGTTTTACTTTCCACTGGCAACCGCCAAATACTTCCCAGACTCTAAAATGAAGAAAACACAGATCTCAGTGTAACCACGAGCCCTTGACCAAAAATCCGATCAATACGCCAGGAAAGGTTAGGACGTACTAAAACTGCAGTCTAGCCCTGGGGTAGGAATCCACGATATTCAACTTTGAGACTATGATTCTGAGGACAGGTGGAAAAATGCAGCGATGGTCCCTAAGCGACCAGACAGCACAGGAATATTCCACAATGTAGAAAGATCCAGGTCTTGGGCAACGTGTGGGCAAAACACTGAAATGGTTGACTGGGTTTTAAATAACTTTTGCAAATGCCTGTTGGAATTATATTTGCCAAATAATTATGACCCTTCCCTCCCTGCCCACCCTCCTGCCCCCAAATAAAACCCAAAAGGGAAAGTAAGTACAGGTTGTTTTGCAACTGTGTGAAATAAAATTTACAGAGGGTTGAGAGTGTTTTCCACCTGCAAGGCTGGGTTGGGTAGACAGAGTCTGAGAATTAAAATAATGACCTGGCTCCTCTTGTGACATTTCACAGGACGCATGGGGCTCAATAGAAGATTTTTCCATAGTTGGCATGGTTCTCTGGGGATAACTGTATAAAAATGAAAGCAAACTGGCCGTCTGTGGAATCTTTAAACTTGAAAAGCACTGCAGGGAGCTGAAAGAGCTTTGCAAACAGAACCTCTGACCCCTCCCAGGGGGAAGCCACACAGCGCTGTCCTCCTGTCAGAGAGAAACACCAAGGTCATCAGATGTCCCTGTCCCTCAGGACACCCAGGGCTCTCCAGACTTCATCCCTGGTTCACATGCCCCAAAATCCACTCAATTCCCCCAGGTCACGGTCACTTACTGGATTCTCCCCTCACGCCCAGTGTCCTGTTATACTTCCCTGGTGAAGGCTACCAGTAGACTAGTGAGAAGCCAGGAGCCTCCCCCATGGCCGTGGTGCTCCGTGGGTGGCAGGAGCGCCAGGCCCTCGGTGCCCTCAGAGCTCCCTAGGGAACAGAGGGGCCCGCTGGACCCTGGGCTCCACGTGCCCCCTGCTCACCGCTCCCAAGGCCTTGGCTAAGCCTGAGTTCCCAGCAGTTGTCCCTGGAGCCTCAGGCCATTTTCCAGTATTTCTGTAACAACAAAGCTCCATTTTATTCAAACTAAAAGGCCAAATGAGCACCCACACGAGCCCAAGTGCTTCTGAGACGGTCACCGAATACAATTGTGAATCGCATCTTTCTCCAGCCCACGGTGACCCCACGCACACCTCACAACCTGCAAGTCAAGTGGGTCTGAGTTCACTTTTGTCCTCTCCATGCGCCCCCTTCTCTGCGTAAGCATAAGGTGACCAGATGTCCCGCTTTGGGCGGGACAGTCCCGATTTTTAACAATTTGTCCTGCGTCCCGCGGCGTTTTAAAAAAGTCCTGATTTTTGGAAAGAATGCACGACAAGCTAGGGAACAGCGGGAGATAGACCAAATTTTCAATCAAGAACCCCCTCCCCCCCGGTCAATGGTGTCCCGCTTTACCAATGTTAACATCTGGTCACCTTACTTAAGCAGCCTCCACGTGGCCAGGTATCAGGGGACGTGTGTCGTGGGAAGAGGTGGCCCTCGGGCGTGGTTTCAGTAAACTGCTCCCCCTGGTGCTGCCCACATGCTGGTCACACCCGAGGCCACCAGGCACCCCTGCTGGCATGGGGGGGCTTCCCCAGGAGAGAAGCCCAAGGCCCACCCCCGCTCTTCAGGAGCTGGACCCCACCCCTCACTGCAGTCACAATCCTGTGATTCTCTAAAAACAATAAAATAAAGACCTAAATTCAAACGCTCTTTTGTTACTTCAAGGGTTAATGGCTCTCTATGGACAAAGTTTGACTAGAATGTTCTAGATTCTGGGTTTCTTGTGTATTTGTATTTGGGGGAAAACAGGTGAAGAAAGGCCAAATACTTGAGAGGGTTCACCTCACATTATCCCCCTTGGTTGTCTTCCTTCTTTCCTTCTCCCAGCCCCCTCACTTGGGAAAGATCTACAAAGCATAAAAACACAAAAATGGACAGGAAAATGAAGCAGCAAGGAATTCTGTTTCAACACAACAAGTGGCAAAACTAAAATCAAATTCTCCAGTCCAAAGAATATTCTTCAAATGAAGCTGCCTGCTCCTTCCAGATATTTTCTTGGATGATTAAAGTTCAAGCTGTATTAGTCCCATTCAAGTCAAGTTTGCCCGCTCATTTGTAACGGTTTAGCGGCCGCATTGAATTCAGACACGGCCGTGCTGGACACTGTGGGTTGCGTACCAAGAGCCATTCCCAGCTTCTCCTTCCTCCCTTGTCTTCCACTACAGAGGCTGGGGTACAAATATTTGTGACCCTTCAGCCTCCCTTGTAGTTAGGGGTGGTCACGGGATCAGTTCTAGCCAATGATACATGAGAGGAAGTTACTGCTACGACTTCCGGGAAAGCATTCTAAAGGGGTCAAGATCTGCTGTCACATGCTTTTGGCCTTTTATAGCTTCCTCTTTTATCTTCCTCCAGGGTGTCCGCATGATGACTAGAGATGCAGCTGCCGGGGAAGCTGGGATGGCTCAGCAGGTTAAGTGCTCGCTTTGCAGCCCTGGAGATGGAGGATCGAATCCCGGCCCCAACCCAGGTGGACCCACATGCTGAACTGGGGTGTGCCCCCGGTTCAGTTCTTGCCAGGGCCCATGCAGGAGGCTCCTGGCCCAGTTCCTGCCCTGCGCAGCCCTGTGCCCACCTGTGGAGTGAAACTATATGGAAAACTAATGCTGTCAACTATGGAGACTGCTCTGGGCCCTCCCCCTTCTCTCTGTCTCTCTCTCTGTGTCAAAAAACAATAAAAATAAATATTTAAGAGATGCAGCTGCCATCTTGGCACATGAAGTGACAAGCCTGAGAGTGATGGCCTGGCCTGGGATGGAGGAGTGGAAAATGGAAAGGTCTTGAGTCCCTGAACACCTCTCTGCTCCCAAGTGTATTGGTGAGTGACATAAGCAATCCCCTTACCTGTTCAGCCACCTTGCACCAGAGACTGTGTTCTCAGCAGCTCAATTCATTGCTACCTGGTGTCATCATTTCTGGATCCATAGAATCAAGTCCCTTTTTCTCTTGATTTCTAAATGAGGGTGGCTTTGTTTTAACTTTGGTTTCTTTTTTGTGTGTGTTGTTTCTAAGGGATTCGCTCTGGGGATTTGACTTTGAAATGTCAGTGCTTTATTTGTCACTATGCCATGGACTTGAATAAGTACATCTGTCCAGAAAAGGATGCAGCCAGGAATCAGAGTGAACTTCACCAGCAGAATTTGGTCATTAGGACTGAAGATTTTAACACTCTTGGCCATTTTATTCAGAAACCAATGTAAGCAAAAGCTACTGTTTCAGAGGGGGAAAGACAACCAGGAATGTTTCCCTATCTAAACCACTAGCTTCCCAGAATGGTTTAGGAAAATGAACTAGGAGGAACTCCATAGCTATATTTATTTATAACAACAGTAAGAAAACAAGGGACCCTAAAGAGAAAAACAATGCCTATGGATAGGAAGGCAATACAGGACTCATGCCTGCTCTTGACTAGTATCAGAATTCCTACAAGAAACCAGGACTTTGCATGGTTTTGTGGGATCTTTTGCACATTCTTTAAATTCAATTCGCATCTGAGAAATAGTTTCTTAAAGTATTACCATTGTTTGCTGGTCCAGCTTAAACTTAGCCTACTCATAAACCGCCCGACCTGCGTGCCAAAAAAAACTCCCTAAAAATTCATTCCTTTTCCCAAAATGTGAAAGTCATTGTCGAACTATTCTAAACACTTGGGCATTACTGTCGCTAAAATTACCCCTCATCTTACTCAGCAAGCTCCCTGGAAAATACCCTTAGAAGACAGGCCAAGCAAGTGTTGTGGCGAGGTAGGTATGAAGCAGGGTAAATGAGACCGACATGACCAGAAGCCAACCGCCACATGGACCCAATGACAGCCCAGATTCCTCATGATCATCACTTTTTAATATGTTTTCATATGTAAAGTGTGTTTAATATTTCAGATAATCACTTAATGGTTATGAATGGGCACAGGCAAGTAATGGTTATGAATGGGCACAGCCAGAGTGAACTGTGGGCCCTCATTTTCCTCCATCTTGGGAAATATACTTTGAATTACATTTTTTAAATCTTGAGAGTTGGCAGGAAACCTAGGGAATCTGACCCAACTGGTCCTCTTTGATCTACCTATTGATTGTGTGTCTCAAATGGCCTTCGCTGTTTTCCAGAACCGGACAGTTCTCCCTAGCACACCACGCTTCCCCCACCTGCAAAGGTAAACCTCTATGCATGTGTTACTCAGGCGGGTGACACGGAGTTGCTAAGCGAGGCACTGCTCTGGGAACAGAGGGGATTTGATCACAGACCTGGAGGAAAGGCCGTGGCCTGCACTCTCCGGGGGAAGCCATACACTGGCACGTGGAAAGAAGAGTGGGGGTACCAGGCATTTAATATCGGCCCAGTGCTACTAACACGAGATCCTGTCAGCAATCGGGGGTGGCGTGGGGGTGGGGAAGGCAAGTCCTCCTCCAGCTTGGAGGACGGAGGAACAAAGTGCAGCACGGGTGAGTTCCAGGATGGCCTTTAGCTAGAGATGCCCCCCGTGTGTGGGGGTGCATTGGCACCGGCCTCCATGGCTTGCATTCTAAGATGACATGTACTCATGCCCTCTCTGCGACTCTACCCCAGCCACCCCTTTGCCCCTCAGGATGCTCTGAACTTCTGCCTGGAAGGAAAGCCCATTACGACTTCAGAGCATCGGTGGACCCTGTGGAACTCATCCCAGTGACCCCAAGTCAAACCCCTCATGTTCTACAAGGGAGACACACGCTCTACTCAGACAATGGTCTTCGTCCTGCCTCCCAGCCCGCATTCTCCCCCAGGGGTTAGTGTTAAAATGTAGTCCCGACGCAGCTGTGACCGAAGATCAACCCAGACCTCAGGGGAGTCAAGGAGCTTAGTGTTCTCTGCCTCCCCCCTCCTGCCCCTTTGGCTGTGGGTTACTTGGATATCTCTACATACACATGTGGATTCCCGGTCTATCAGAAAATAATAGAAGGAAATGGTTGGGCGGGAGTAGAAAAGGGTGTTTAAAACCAGAGCCAGGCCAGGGCATGTGTGAGAGCAAAAGAGAACATGGCTTCTTTCCACAACGTAAAGAACATCGAAGGCATCAGATGCTCTCGGGGAGAACGAGGCTGGCTGCCTCATCATATCACCGACAAGTCTCCACGAGAGAATAAAATCCATGTACAAGACAGTGGCTCATCCCAATTTTACTGAAAAAATAAATAAATAAAGATTGAGTCAACACCAAAGTGCCCCCCAGGCTAAGCTCTCAGACCAGTTTTGCAATTTCTCTTGCTGATCTTCTAATTCAATGTGCCTCAGTACAAAAACACTCAGAATGGAACACTCTGTCTGGCAAGGAGAAGTGAATTCGAAAGCATCAGGTGATCCTATATTGCTACCCTTATCACACTTGATGCCATTATTTATTGCTACATTGATCCCAACATCTTTATTAAGTCTTTGTGGCCTGTGCCTCAGTCACTTGCCAATAGGAGCTTTGAGTTCATGACTTAATGACTTTATGAATGAAAGATCCAGCCAGGCTGGAGCTATGATTTAGGCCCAGTGAATGTGTGCAGGGTGTTGGAACTGTGGGCTGACAGTTCAGCTCACGCAATGCCACTCACGTCGTCCCCATCTCAATCATGGCCCCGTGTTGGAGGCTGTGCGAATTCTTTCACCTGCTCAAAAGGAATCATGTCGGTACGTGCACCGCATGCTGTGGGTTGAACGGTATCCCCCGCAAAGACATGTTGCCCAGTACGTGGGAATGTGATTTGGACATAGGGTTTTGAAGGTGTAATTCAGTTAAAATGAGGTCATGCTTGATTAGGGTTGGCCTTAATCCAGTATGGTCAGTGTCCTTATAAGAAGATACACACACACCAAAGAAGACACCGAGGGGAAAAAATCAAATGACAATGGAGACGGACATTGGTGTGATGTGTCTACAAACCATGGAACACCGAGGATTGCCTGAAAGTACCAGAAGCTAAGATGAGACCAGGAAGGGTTCTTCTCCAGAGCCTTCAGGGACAGCATGGCCCTGCCAGCCACATTTCAGATTTCTAGCCTCCACCACCAGGAGGGACTGTTTCTGTGGTTTAAAGCCACCCCCTTTGGGGCCTGGGTCGTGGCAGCCCTAGGAAACGCGTACACCACGTAAATATATTGCTTCCCTCCAACTGCTGGACTTCCGACATGAGCCAACGCTCTTCACGACCCATGGGCTGACCCCACCGGATTGGGGTGAGGGTGCAGGGGGCTGTCCCACACTTGCCACACTCATATCCTGCTAGTGTAAGGTCAACATGCATATTTAATGTCTACCATATGTAATTAATGCCGAGGAAAGCACATCTGATCAGCCATCAAGTATCTACTAAGCATGAAGTACTGGCAGGCAGCTTTCCAGGCAGTGGGGAGGCTTCAGTGAACAGAACCCCCAGGACGGCCTGTCCTCATGGGGCTTCTAGACCAGCAGGGGGAGACGGGCAATCGTCACACACGAAAGTGAACGATTCGTGAACTATCAGGTGGCGATAAAGGTTGTGTAGAAGAATAAAAGCAGGGTGGGAAGGGCTGACGGTTAGAGATAGGTTTATAGTGCTGAATGGTGGGTGGGGCTGGGTATGGCCTCAGGAGAAGATGATGTGGCATAAAGAACCTAAACATGGTGAGAGACGAACCCTGAGACGTTCAAGGAAATTTGTTCAAGCCTAGGGAACAGTGAGTACAAAGCGCTTAGCACATCAGAGACGCACAAAGGAGGCAGACGGCTGAGCTGAGGGTGAGGGAGGGCGTGGTGTAGAAGACGACCATGTGCAGCCTTGAAAGCTTGCTAGGATTCGGTTTTTATCTGAGCCAGATGGGGAGCATCTGGAAGGTTCTGTGACTTTGTGCATTAGGAGCGTCACTGTGGCTGCCGTTGTGCAAACAGAGTGTGGGTAGAGGGCAGACGCAGGGAGACCAATGGGGAAACCATCGCAATTATCCAGGTAAGGTGGCTCAGAACCAGGTGGTTGCAGGACTTCCCTGCGATGCTGAATTCCGTCCCTTCACATCCCAGTACATACAAAATGCTTGCACACTGATGGTAGTGATCTTGGGCAGAGTGGGCAAAAATGAGTACTTTGTTTCTTAAAGATTTATTTTATTGTTTTTGACAGAGACACAGAGAGGAGAAGGGGGAGGGCCCAGAGCAGTCTCCATAGTTGTACGTCACCAGTTTTCAACATGTTTCGTTACACACAGGTGGGCCGCGGCCACACAGGGCTGGAGCTGGGCTGGGGGCCTCCCACACGGGAGACACACCCCCTCAAGCCAAACCAGGTCAGAAGGGTGGGATGAGAACCGAACTAGGGGCCTCCCACATGGGAAGCACACCCCAGTTCAGCATATGGGTCTGCACAGGCTGGGGCCAGGATTCGATCCTTGGTCCCTGGGGCTGCAAAGAGCACGCTTAACTTGCTGAGCCAATCTGGCTTCCCCAAGTCCCTTCTTAAAAACTGGCTTTTACCAAGCTCACAAACTTGCAAATTGTACAATTCTATTCATATGGCATTCTGGAAATGACAGAATCACAGAGATGGAGAGCAGATTCGTGGTTGCCAAAGGTTGAGGTGAAGGGGAGGAAGGTAAGGAAATGTGGCTGTCAGAGCAGCACGGGGGATCCTTCTGCTGGAATGTTCTATACCGCGACTCTGGTGGTCACACAATCTACACACAGGACACAGTTACACAATCTACACAGAGGACACAGTCACACAGCACCACACACACACGCGCGATGGACTGCACCCACGTCGGCTTCCTGGCTGGGCTGTTGCACTGCCGTTATGCACAACGTTATCTCTGGGTGAAACCAGTGGAAGGCACATGGGATCTCTGCATTCTTTCTTTTTACAATTGCATGTGAATCCTCAACTAGCTCAGAATAAAGACGCTTAAACCATTTTTAACATAGTCCTTTCTGCCTGGTAAGTGGTCCCTTCAGGAGTCCCTTTGAAACGAAACCACAGTGAACACCACGACCCATCTGGCATGAAAGGCTGCACCCAGCTGCCCACTTCCGACGGGGAAGCATTGGCTGCCGACTGCATGGCTATGACCTCACTGGTCTGGGGAGGCTGAAGTTCATATGAAACATGAGGATGAGGCAGCACCGACCTGAGACCGTGCCACCAGGCAGCTTTCCCTCCATCACCCCCACGGACCCGCCTGTGCCCACTGCAGCCCCTTCAGAACGCAGCTCTCAGGAGCTTGCCTCCCGGGTGCAGGGCCGGCCTGGCAGAGGTCACTTCTCCCAAAGTCCTTGGAGGCCACACCTAACTCGGGGTCTCCGGCCTCTCTCACCGGCCCAACCCTGCGGGTTCTGGCCACAGGTGACTGTCTGTGGAATGCCTTCTCCTGCGAGGAGCCATGGCTCCACGCCCTGCTACACGACTAACGAGTTCCAGCCCCAGCACTGGGATGCAGGGGACCTGCTGCACGCCCTTCTTCCAAGAACAGCCCTGGGACCTCCACAGTCTGGGTTTATGGGCTCATCTGTCCACGACAAAACTGCTTCCGCACCCTGAAATGAGTCAGGTGAACTTCAGTGTGGAGTGTCCCATGTCGTCTGCAGACGTCTGCATAAATTACATCCATTGCTTTCCTCTTTAAGCCAAGTGACTTACCATCATGGCACCCCATGAGCCCCTAAAACTACACACAAAGTCTCCTTAGAAACCACACTGGATTCTGCCCACAGACCCACCCTGGACCCCAAACTCTTTGAACTCAACTCTTCAGTCCTCTTCCCTTAACAATAAAGCCTCTTCGCCCACCACGTGAGTGTGTGAGACTCGGGGTACCCTGGAACCCATTGCAAAAGGGGATTATTCTAGAACATTTCAGATAGGACTGAAGGTAAAGACAGTAGTTAGGACCTGCAGCTTGGTCTGTATTGTAATGAAACCCCAGAGCCCCAAATAAATAGGCAGATATGAAAGAACGCCCACGCACAATGAGCAACTGCCCCCTCTGGCCGGACCCCCACGCTGCCCTCCACTCAACTGCCCACGATGCAACCTCCCCCAGACCCGGTGATGTGCCACATGGCAGACCCATCGTCAGCAGCCACAGTCCAGCTCCAGGACCTTCCTGAGCCAGCTGCCACTGATGCCTCTAACCCTGAGTGCCACCCAGATGCTCCTGTCTCCCCCAATGTACCAGGTGGCTTCTTGCCTCTGCACCTGCACCTGCTGTGTCCATCCTTGCCTACCTTCTCTAACCAATGCCTGCCCGCTGTGCAAGCCCCGGGGAAATACGGTCATCCTGGACCTTCTGGTCGAGTCCCCCCAGGACAGCTCAGACATGCACCTCACTGCCCGTATCCCCCACCCCCGCCTGTTCACCCTCTCACAGAGGAACTGGGGGTACAGTCTTTGTGTCCCTGCATCTGCGAGTCATAACGCTTGCTGAGTAACTGAACGGAACAGACAGCCTTCCCCTGGTGACCCACACAGGTTAGAGCTGCAAGGGGCCCGAAGCTGTATCTGCAGTCCAGTCTCCTCGCTTTGCAGATGAGAACTCAGAGGCCTGAGGAGCTATGACCTGCCCAAGGTCACACAGTGCAAATGAGCAGCTGGATCAGGACTAGTGAAGTGGATGACGGGATGGGACACTGTAAAATAATCCCTAAAAAACAAATCCCAGCGTCGAAATCACACGTTTCTTCTGAGAAGTTCAAAACACTTTAACGCTGTTCATATTACAGCCTCACCACTTCTGGGAGAGGTAGGGGTCTACCAACCCCACAGATTAGCAAATCATGTTTCTCAGCATTGTTCCTTGATTGAAATGGTCCGATGTAAACAAACTGGAATTCTGGGAGCCTTCTGGGTAAAATACAGGGCTGACAGGTTCAGAGCTGTGAATTCCATTGTGAGGCTCGAACATGCACAGAGAACCACCGTATTAAATGTTGGAGGGTTTATGTAACAAGCTAGACACGGGGCACTGGCCTCAAGAGCAAGTTTTCCCAGGACCCACAAAGTCAGGGCACTTCCCCAATGACCTTGCTCATAGCCAATGCCGGGCATCTTCACTAACGGGGCGCAGGGTTGACTGCAACTTCGTCCTAAGGAAAGCCCTACTCAAGTCAATGTGCTGGTGTGAGAACCATTCTCAACAGCCAATGGCAATGTGACAAGTGCACAGACAGAGAAGGGCGTCCTGAGCAACGCAGGGTCGGCAGTGCCAGCCCCACTGAGGATTGAGAAGAAAACGGGGGACGCATTAGAAACGCCCCGCCAACAGGAGCTGGGTGCGCCTACAGGAAGAGCTTGGGATTTGGATCCAGCAGAGTGGGGTCCGATTCCTGGGACCACCACATACTGGATTACTGACTTTAGGAAAACCAGGTAAGCCTTCTGAACCCAGTTTGCTCGTGGGAAAATGAGAATGTTACCAAGTTCACAAGGTTGCTATGAAAATGAAATGAAATGACATGCGGGGACATGGTAAACCCTGTGGCACTTTTAATGGACAGTTATTAAAATGTGCACCTAAGAACTTCTCATAAAGATAAAAACAGAATTAGGTAGATTGTACTTTACAGATTATGACACTACAATGTAATCCTTTTCTGCACAGACGGGAGACCACACACAGGAGGAAAATGTGGATAATCAACATGAACAGCTCCCCGGTGTTTTGCTCTTATAAACCTGCCCTGCAATTTGCATTACTCCCCCTGGGTGTAGAAAGAATCCATTGAAGGTGGAGGAGGGGATACTGAGAGACCCCAATTAAAACTCACTCAACACAGAAACTTGGGGCTCAGGGGTCAGTTACCACCCCGCCCATGTCCCTTGTCCTTCTCGCTCATCTTTTAGCTGCTGCAACTTGGGCAGAATCTGCTTTGGGTCTAGACTTTCGCATTCTTTGTCACCCACGGTCAGGGAAAGTTCCTAGACTGCAGTCACTTCCACACTAAATGAGTGACTTGTACCTGACTCAATAGCTGAAGGCAGCTCTGGTGAGTCGCAACGTTGAGAAAAACAAGCACTAGGGGAAAACCAAAGCAGAGAGCTGCCCCTCTGTCCTACTCCTCTTATCTCTACAAAGCCACAGCTCCTGGGGCGAACCCGGGAGCCACCAGGCGGTGGAAACGCCGCCGGAAGGCCAGGAGCGCCCTCTATGGGACGCGGGGCGCAAGCGCCGCCACCTTCCAGGTCCGGACTGGAAAAGGAACTGGGAAAAAACATGCGTCTTCCACATGGACCTCATCCCAGACGCGGGGGCCCCGAAATTCCATATTAAAAATTTCTAAATTCTAACCATCGGGCCCATGCTGGAGAACCTTCCTTAATTAAATAAGAATAACACAATTCCCTCAAATTCAATGAAACCCATAGTCTTTATAACCAAGACAAGGATACCTTCGAGAAGGAAGGAAAAGATGTGCACTCATATGTATAACCACGACCTCCTGATTCCAAATGTGTTAATATATGCCTATCAAAGTCGGTAAAAAGAAATACTGGAACAATATGTAATCCCGCTCCCAGCTACCCAGTTCTCTCCAAAGCCACACAACGGGTATCCCAACCTAAATATGCTAGGCATTGACAAGTAGATGCACAGACATATGTATTCCTCTCCCTTTTAATGTTTATACCTTTAAGTATTCACCCCCATCTTTTCTAACCGAAATAAAAGCTCCCGATAAGAGGTTTAGTTATAACCCAAGAAACACCCAAGTTCCATAGGAAATAATGGAAAGAAGTCTGCTCCTCAGCCAGCCAAGTGTGATGCGGACCCCCCTGAAAGGGTTGCTTCTAGTTCCCCCCCAACCCCACCCCCACGCCTTGCAATGGCCCCTAATCTGTGGATGTCCTAGCACCGCGCATGTTCGAACCTCTGTAATCTGTGAATGCGTGACCTCACGTGGCAAGAGGGGTTTTGCAGACATGATTGCATGAAGGGTCTGGAGATGGCGAGATTGTCCTGGAGGATCCTGTGAGTCCCCTGTGATCACAAGGGTCCTTGTAAGTGGAAGAGCAGACAGGAAGGTCCGAGTCAGAGAAGGCGGGGTGTGGTAAAAGTGGGGTGGTGTGATGGCTGAGAGGGGCGGTGAGTGGAGGAAAAGGTGAGGCCGTGTCCTGCCCCTACAGCCTTCAGAGGGAACACGGCCCTTGGTTGTAGCCCACTGAGACCTGTTTTGAACTTCTGACCTTCAGAACTTTGAGGTAATAAATCTGTTGTGTTTTAAGCCACTAAATGTGTAGGACTTTGCTACAACAGCAATAGGAAATGAATGCAGTCCTCCACGCCTCACCCCTTCCCCTGCCTGCTTGCGGGGAATAGGCCTTTATGACTTAAACAGAGATATGCATGGTCTTGGTCAAATGTGTTGATTATGCTCTGAAACTGTCTGCGGATAACTTTCCAGGGACATAAACTGTCACTCTAATTCTAGCACAACCTCTAATCCCATAGTAACGGACTGTGTGCCCAGCTGATGCATAAAACAGTTCTCTCATCTGGGTGGGCTCCAGTGAACAAGGTAAAAGGAAAGGGTATATTCACCCCCTCCCGTCAAAGAGAATAGAAGTAGGAGGGAACCCCTAGAAAGCTAGAGGTAGTTGGGGTCACAGGAAGCCTGCGAGGGCTTCTGGAGATGGAAGGAATCTAACCATTCAATTGGTCCAGTTGAGACTAACTGGCCCAAGGCCACACAGCGGGTGAATGACAGCAGCGAGACTCCAACCCAGGCGCCTTGAGGTTGAGCATACTTCGCTTCTATAAATCAGTGCTCATCGAACTTTCTGTGCTAAAAATAGCACTAGTACACCATCACATGTGGACACACAGAACCGTATTTTAGGAAAAATAACTGCAAGAGCAAGAAAAATAGAAGAAAATCTGCTTACGCCTTCGGTCCACTGCAGTACGTTGTTGTGGTTGATGTACCTGAAGGAAATTCGACCTCACACAGAGAGTTGGAAAAGTTTTTGAATAGCCTTAAAGATAATTTTAGAAAATGTTTGATACTACTCCAAAACTCATCAAGTAGCAGTTTCTTAAAGGTTTGCTGTCATGTAGACTCTGAAACCACATAAAGAACCTTTCACATATAGTCACTTGAAGAATTCTCCTGGCTCCCTTGCACATTGGACGGGTCTTTTAGCCAGGTGAGCTCTTGTAACAGCGCGTGCTCACCTGGATTTACTGCTTCTCTTGATTATACAGATCCACTAAGTGATGCAATATTTAAAAATCACATTCACTTCTATCACCACTGATCTTGTTAAAAAAGAGTTTTTAAGTATTGGAAAGCTTTCAAGCTTACAACATTAGAGCTGACATGGCAAAGTTCAAATTTTCACTTGAAAGCTAAAATTTTATCACCGGCAAGACAAGCTCGCAGTTATTTTACGAGGAGTGGCAGGCCCCCTTTGATCAGTTTTGCTACGTTGTCTGCCAAATACCCAAGTCAGAAGAACGACTCTGTAGGCATTCTTTCTGGTAGAGATGGTGTTCTTGGGGAAAAACCAGCTACTTCAGCTCACAACTCAAACTTTCCCTGGGATTACCACTGGACTTGGGAAGTCAGCAGAAGGGCTGTGTCTGCCTTTCCCCTTTCTTCACACAGAACAGTCAAAAGCCATGCGTTGAAGGGCAGAGATTTGGCAAAGTGATTTTTATTGTGGCACCCAGACGTTCTTTATTGTAACTGGCACGTCTTTTCTTAATTTCAAAGGCTGAAAACCGCACTGACTACTACTAGTTCATGAGGGTGCCAATGCCTTGATCCACACTAAAGCACTAGCAGTTTCACTCCGCAAGCGTTTGCACCTTCGCTGCAAGTGCCAATGTGGTGGAAAAGGCACATAGTGTCTTAATATTACTTTGAAAGTAGTTTGGCCTTGCAGATTCCCTGACAGGGTCTTTAACCCTCTTAGCGCTGCCTTCTGCCAGCGGCACGAGCTAGAAATGCGAAGGGTCATTTAATGGTCTACGTAGGAGGCGCTATATCAGCCCATCGCACTAAAAGGGTTAAGCTTTACAGAAAATAATTAAATCACCCACGCTGCCCTAAGATAATGGCTATAATTGTATGTGAGTATGTATGTCCCATATCTTTTTAAAAAATGTCTCCTGTCAGACTAGCAAACACCATTATAACTTAATGGTTGCATGGTTGTTTATCATAGGAATGGATAGGACATCACTCGCTTATTTTGTTTTATGTTTTAATTGACCACCAAGCAGAAGGGTTTATTTGGACTTTCAGCATGCTCCACAAATCACCTCTATTTTAAGAAAAGTCCCTCTGAGCTGGGGCGGTCTCCCACTATGAATGGGGCTCTGGGTGATTTTATTATAGGGATCGAAGGGGAGGTTCTAATTGAAGCAGCTTGCTGGGTGCATGCATTAATTCAGCCAGAGAGGAAGCACGGTGCCCATGGCCTGGCAGTTGGAACCAGAACACAAGTCTGGGACAGGGACTGGAGCTATGTACCGCCAGCCCGCCAGGAAGCCTTCCGGAGGAGCCGATGAAATGCACTGTGTGCCCCACGACTTCTTTCATAGCATGGGGACCTGTACGCAGGTGACACCTGTTTCCTCCTTCTACCATGTCGTCTAAATGCAGTCGATACTCATTTCAAAATGTGCTTGTGCCCTTTATCCATTTCTAGTCTGGTCATCGTTTTACTGCAAATCCCACGTCAACACACGAGACAGAAGCGCCAGTGAGAAGAGTTCCAGCTCCCACATTCCACAGCTCAGCGATGCACAGAGCGCAGAAAGAGCAGGATTCCAGCCGCCGCCACAAACAACCCCCACTTCACACAGCAGCCCGGAGGCAGGTGGCCGTGGGAGCTGACAGCAAGAAAGCCGCAGTCACGGCGAAGTCAGTTCGGCATTGGTTCCATTTCCGTCGGTTTTTTGGGAAACAAAAACTCTTCTAGCATTCAGAAAATTTTAATTTAGGGGGGGAGAAGAGAAGAAAAAAGAAAAGGCCACGGGTTGTAGGTGGGGAAGTGGAAAGGCTTGAAAATAGTTTTATTCTTGTTGGTTACTGTACAAAATATTCAGTGACTAGAGATCACTCACAGAGAGGGAAACACCTACCACCAGCACTGGGGCCTTTTATGGAAAAGTGGCATTTGGCCTCCTGGCACTGGTGTGACCCTGAAGCAAGCACTATGCGAGATGCCCCCACCCAGAAGATTCACACGAGAACGTGACCCCCTTCCTTCCCCTTGTACCCAGGGGGCAACTGACACTAAGGACCGTCAGAAAGCGAGTAGCTCTCGTTGGAATCACATCTGAATTTTCATAACCCTGCGGGGAGCGAACCACGGCACCAAAAAAGTGAACTTCTTGGACTCCTGCAGACCGATGACATAAGTAAAAGCCACACAGTTTCAAGGGTGAAAATGCCTGCCCCCCAAATGGGAACAAGGGCCACCAAGGGCTTGGGGAGGACAAACCCACCGCAAACTTGTCTCTCTGCGGGAGACATACAAGCAATCTGACAACAGCGCGCTGGCATTTTCTGAAAAGCGTCACTCCCATTTCAACACCCCCCCAAAAACACATCCACCTCGTTTCCAGCCTCAGCCTTGGGGGGTGAGCTGCTCTCAAACCACCTTTCCTGCTTCCCTCCTTCTCCTCTCCAGACAAACGTCCTCTCCCAGCTCCAAAGTTCCCACCGGGGCGCGCCCTCCACAAGAGCGCAGCTCTCCTCGGGCGCCAAGGACCCGGGGGGCTCACAGCCGTCCCCCCGCGCACGTCGAGACCAGTCCTGCTCCCCAGACGCCGACTGGACGCACACCTGCCTCGGGGCAGGTGAACGGGAAGAAAGAAGCGTGTCCGTGGGGGACGTTCTGGGCAAAGACAAGCATCACCCCACCCCGGCCCGGCCTCAGCGCAAGAGGTCGCTTTTCTTCCCTCCCCGCCACCCCCTTTGCCTGAACCCCTCGGGGAGTCAGGCTGCTCTAGTCCCCTGACCGCGACACGTCCGATGTCCAAGTTGAAACCGAGGCCATCGAGGTCCCCCTGGCGCAGGCGAGGGCCCCGATCGCGCGTCCCCAGCCGCCCCTCCGCGAGCGATGCGGACGCCCGGGTTAGTGACACGACACGCAGCGAGCACAGAGCGGGCCGGGTGGTGCGTGCAGGTGGGCAGAGCAGAGGGGAGGGCGCGCGGAGAGCAGGGCCGCCCGGCCCGGGCTGCGCGTACCTGGAGCCCCCGCCGAGGAGGCGACGGGCAGCAGCGCGGCCAGGAGCAGCAGCGCCGCCCAGGGCCGGGGGCGCGGCGCGCGCGGGGGCGCCCCAGCCGCGGGCGCCATCGCCAGCCGGGGGGCGCGCAGGGTGGGCGCGGGGCCGGCGTCGGGTCCCCGCCGTCCGTGCAGGTCTGTGCGCGCCGCTCCGTGCCCGCCGCGCCCCGGATCGCTCCCGGCCCGCGCGCCCCGGCCGCCGCGCTGCGCACTGGGGCTGCCCTCCGGCCTCCGCGCCTTTTAGGCGCCCGTGCGCGCCCCCTGCCGACGGCGGAGGCGGCGACCCGGTGCCCCCGGAGCCCCGGTGGGCGGGTCTGAAAAAGCCGTGGTTCCCGCGCGGGACGAAGTGAGCGAGAAAGTCCCTGCCGTTGTCTAAGCTCTTGGAAATGGCCCATCGCATCCAGTCCCACGGATGCCTTGTGTCCCTTAACTCTTGCACCTCTCGTTTCAAGGTTGGGGACGAGGCCCCTTCGCCTCTGTCTGCACTTGGCGGTGGTCCCTGCGGCGTGACCCACACCCCGGGCACCCCGCAGAGTTTGTCCTTAGACACGGCTGCTCCCCCTTGTCACGTCTGTGGGGCGCAAGACCTCGTTCCAAAGGCAGCGGTCTTCACTGGAAGAGTCCAGACCACGGCCTCCACGGCCTTGCTTCCTGCCGAGGCCGGGGGCCCCCACCTCGGGGGCCCCTCCACGCGGCCGGGGGGCGCCCCTACAGGCGACCAGGAGCCGGCGCCAGGCGGGCCCGCCGTGGGCCCAGAAGTTTCCTTACAAACCTGATCCGGCTGAAGCTGACAACCTGGCGTTGAGTCAGCTCGCCATCGCCACCACCCCAAACCCAAGCAGGCTTGTGACATTTGGCGGAGAGGAGAAGACTGTTCGAGGAATTGTAGACGGAGGAAACAGAGAAATACAGCATCTCTTTTTTTTTTTTTAATTTTTTTTTTTTAGTGATTTATTTATTTATTTTTAAATTGTTTTTGAGAGAGAGAGAGAGATACAGAGACAGAGAGATAACTGAACTGAGGGAACTCCCCAGTTCAGCACATGGGTCCGCACGGGCCGGGGCTGGGATTCGATCCTCGGTCCCCGGGGCTGCAAAGTGAGCGCCTAACCCACTGAGCCATCCCGGCTCCCCCAGCATCTCTTTTTCTAAAACAAAATGACCATCGCACATTGGTGCCATTAAGCCTTGGCTGGCACCTCTTCTGCAATGGGCATCCACAAAAGCCATAATCCTACAACCTTCCTTCCCGGGAGACTGTCTTCTGCTTCGCAGTGAGGCTTCATTCTTCATTCATCTCACAAGCTCTGCGAGCTGCCAGAGCCCTTGACGTTTGCAAGCTGATCATGTTTAAATACACACTTTCTCACATGACTCCCTAAGGTCTCCGTGTCTCCCCTCCCGCCATTGATGGGGCCCATGACTGTTACCTTACGTGGGGAAAGTCCTTGCAGATGTGATTCAGTTGAGCATCCAGAGATGGAGAGCTTATCCTGCATTATCTGGTAGGCCCTACATGCCATCACATGCACCCTTATCAGAAGCAGGGGCAGGAGACGTGACATACACAGAGGTAGACACAGGAGTGTGGCAGCCACAGGCCACTGGAAGACATGAGGAACCGATGTGTCCCTAGGACCTCTGTCATGGGCACAGCCGTGCCAGCACCGAGATTGCAGTCCAGAGAAACGAATTTGGGGGCTTGGGCCTCCAGAACTTGAGGGAATAGATTCCTATTGTTTTAAACCCGCAAATTGGCCATTGTGACAGCAGCCCTGGGAAACTGAGACAGGAGCCAAGAGGGGCTGTGTCTCTGGCTGAAGCCTTGAGGGGCACCGTCTGCAGAGAAGGAAGCCGGCATAGGGAGCACTACCGAACAGGGAGCAAGAGTCAGGCAGGTGTGCGAGTCCCGGGCTCCAGCTCCCGCCCTGCGCCTCCTGAGGACTGGTTCTCGGTGACAAAAACTCCCTTGTGCTATGCTGGAGTGGGATTTCCGTCCCACGCAACCAGTGAGTCAGGACCAGCACAGCACCCCGTCCCGAAGAGGACAAGAATCAAGAGCTACCTTTATGTCATCACTGTACCAAGCACCCAGTAACTTCCAGAAAATGCTTCTAGGTTCATTGCATTCATTTGTTCATCTAACAAATATTTATTGTGTATCTACTAGGTGCCCGGCGCTGCTTTAGGCACTGGGATCTGATGAAAAACCGCGGTGATGAAAACTTAGCAGGAGGTACGTTAGGAGAGATGAGGGAAGGCGGCGGTCAGGATCGTACAGGCCCCAGCAAGGACTTGGGCTCTGGCTCTGAGCTGGTGGAGGCAGGGTCCAGTGAGCAGGCTCTTGTCATCCAGCTGAGAGAAGATGGTGCCGTGGGGGTGAGAGTTAATGAGGCTCTGGGCACAGTGTGAAGGTACCAATATTGGGTGATTGTCTGACTAAGTGGGTGCAGGAGGGAAAGAGAGGAAAGTCACACTGTTCTTACCCTGGTCATGGACTCGATTTCCCTCTTCGGTTTTCATAAAAGGATCACAGGACATAATCTGCAGGAACTCATGGTGAAGGCTCAAGGAGGGTGGTGTCCTTCCTTCCTTGTGAAATGCCCGGGCATCGCCTACATCCCAGCGTGTCACGGATTACTTGGCCATTTCCGAGTGAAGCGCAGCGCAAATCACCTCCAACTTTAGAGCTTTAATGACTAGATCAGAACAATCAGCCACAGGCTCTTAGATAGTAAATAGAATGACTAACATTTGTGAGTCTGGATTTTGATCTGATTATAAATTTATATAAGAGTATAATCAAATTTAAGATGTTGGGGAGGCCAGGATGGCTCAGTGGGTTGAGCGCTCGCTTTGCAGCCCCGGGGATAGAGGATCAAGTCCCGGCCCCGGCCCGTGTGGACCCATATGCTGAGCTGCGGAGTGCCCCCAGTTCAGTTCTCACCGGGACGAGACCCCGGCCCAGTTCCTGCCCTGTGCAGCCCCGCGCCCACCTGTGGAATGAAACTACATGGAAAAACCAATGATGTGCAACTATGGAGACTGCTCTGGGCCCTCCCCCTTTCTCTCTGTCTCTGTATCTCTCTCTGTATCAAAAACAATAAAAATAAATCTTAAAAAAAAAAAAAATTTAAGATGTCTTAAAAGAAGCCTCAATGGGATCACGACTTTTAGGTTTAGCTGACCCTCTAAAACCTAACCGAAAAGTCATAGTCATCTGTCCTGAATGTGATCACCTCAAAAATGTAAGTTCTACGTTTTCTTTCTTCTTGTCAATTTTTCATCTGCTCTATTGTTACTATGGCCTTGGTAGACTTCACTATTTTTTTTTTTCCGTAATTTTTTTTTTTTTTTAATTTATTGTTAAATTTGATGAGGTTACATTGGTTGGTAACAATTAGACAGTTTACAGATGTACAAGTCCACCTCACATCATTCATGCATCGTATTATGTGCCCATCACTCAGTATCAGCTCCCCTTCCATCACCTTATATCTAGTGCCCACTCCCACCTCCCCCCACAACTGTCCCCCCG
>PVKE010001350.1:0-25792 GCA_004027555.1 Craseonycteris thonglongyai
GAGAGGGCACCAGCATTATGGACACACTCAATGGTTTGGTGGTTACCAGGATGGGGGGGGCACAGTTGTGGGGGGAGGTGGGAGTGGGCACTAGATATAAGGTGATGGAAAGGGAACTGATACTGAGTGATGGGCACATAATACGATGCATGAATGATGTGATGTGGACTTGTACATCTATAAACTGTCTAATTGTTACCAACCAATGTAACCTCATCAAATTTAACAATAAATTTAAAAAATAAATAAATAAAAATAAAATAAAAGATTCTGAAGGTAGAATGAGGCTCAGTGAACCAGTATATGAAAAAAAAAGTTATTTTCAATATAAATAGTAGTTTTCCTAGTTTATTGATTTTGTAAGTTTGGAATTGTAAAGAAAAGCTTTTCCCCCTGCTTGTTCAGCATTTGCTGCCAGAATTGAATCCTTTAGTAGACTAAAAGATGAATTAATATTCTTCCCCTTTAGCTTACTTTTTATGTGACATTGTTTGAGAAACCGAGCAGAGTATTTTTAAACAGATGACAAGATGTCACCTTCAAGTGGCACAAATGTGGTAGCAATGCTTGAGTGTTTTATTATGATGTCTTTATAGTATGAAACCCAAAAATTATTCCCTTATGTCTTCATGATGAAATCACATTAAGAGGCAACATTAAGACAGTGATTGGGAGGAAAGGTAGGTATGAGGAGGGGAGTATAATTTTCAAGGGGAGGCAATGGCAATAGACTTTCAAGAAGGTAATTGCATATATTACTGAACAATGTGATAACTCTCCCACATGAATAGTTCATCTCCAAGAAATGTTCAATTGGGTGAGTTATCAACAAGATCTCACCTTTGATAAACATATCCACTTTAGTAGCAGTTCATGAGATGAAAGGTTTGGGTTCTTTCAAGAAAACACAAATTTATGGCACTGAATCTCTATGGCCTAAAAATAAGAAATAATAGCTTTCTAGTATGCTGCCTTGAAATCTGTCAAATTATGCTAAAATATTCCTTTTAGACATAAAAGGAAGATATAGGTCAAACATGAGATGTTACTAATTAATTCATCTCTCTCTTTATTCCTAAATTGATTTGAGGCAACTAGCTACATAATATAATGGGGAAATACTACTTTTTGATCTGCTGTAAAATGAGGAACTGCCCAAGAGAATCTCCAAGGTATCATCTATTTCCTACCTTTTATGAGAATATTTTGGGAGTCTGTCCTTCAAAACTTCATTACAAGTGACCATATTAAGGTGGAGTCTTAATACAACCTCCTTGTGTGGGGTTTAAGATAAATCTAAATGCATTCTAGAATCTAGTATGGGGGCTATTGTAATTCTGAAGCTTACGTGTATCCACGAAGTTGATGTAAAATTTAATTCCTTGACAAATTAGGAAACAAGGATTTATTCTCTATTCTTGTTACTAACTTGGTAAAGTTAGCAAATGATTGTCTTCTTTCACTGGCACAAACTGAGTAACAACAGGTTGTTTATTACAATCTCTATGGATTCCTTTTTTAAATGCTATTTAATATATTGAGGTGACACTGGTTAATAAAGTTATATAGGTTTCAAGTGTATAGTTTTATATAAATTATCTGTATATCACATTGTGTGTTTACTATCCAAAGTCAAATCTTCAGTCACTGTATATTTGACCCCTTTACCCTTTTCTACCAATTCCCCACCCACCTTTTCCTCTGGTAACCATCATACTATTGTTCGTGGGGTGAGAGTGTGGGGAGAGCGGTGGCTTAATTTTTTTTTTCCCAACATATGGTATCTTTAATAACATACACAATGGTTACCAGCCATATTCATAACAAAAGTTATTCATAAAATGTATCTAAAAATAACATTTTTTTCCTTTTTGATGTAAAAAGCTTGAAAATGTCCTGGGGGGGATAGTAAAGGGAGAGGGGGTTGGAAGAGGGGACCCTGGCTTCTTTGTGTGTGTGTGTGTGTGTGTGTGTGTTTGTCTTGTTCATTTGTTGCTTTCAGTTTTATATCCCACATATGAGGGATATCATATGGTTCTTGACTTTTTCCATCTGACTTATTTTGCTTAGCATGATAGTCTCAAGATCCATCCATTATATTGCATAAATTCTAAAACTAAGTTTGGTGGTTGGCAGGGAAGGTGGTTAGGTGGACAGTATGCATTTCATCTAATGAAAAAACACACCTGGTGGGAAGCTGATTGTATTATAGAGGGTTACTGAACAACATGGACCTTCTTCCTTGATTAAACAGACTTCCTTTTGAAGTAAAGGGTATCAGTTTAACTTGTTGAGAAATTTTTATAGCCAGTATTTTACAAGAAAACATTTAAAAAGAGTTTAAACAGCATAAATCACACTAGCCAAAAGATAGAAGCAACCAAAGTATCTACTGACAGATGAATAGATGTACAGAATGTGGCATATTCATACAATGTACTATTATTTAGCCTAAAAAAGAAATGAAAATCTGACACATGCTACAACATACATGAAGGTTGACGACATTATGTTAAGTGAAATAAACCAGTTAGAAAAGGGCAAATACGCTATTCAACTTATATGGGGTACCTAGAATAATCCAAATCACAGAAACAGAAAGTAAAATGGTGCTTGCCAGGGGCTAGGGGAGTAGGAAATGGGGAGTTAGTATCTAATGCATATCCAGTTTCAGTTTGGGAAGATACATAACAATGCCGATGTACTTAAAGCCACAGAACTATGCACTTAAAAATAGTTAAAAAGGCAAATTTTGTGTATATTTTATCACAATTTTAAAAATTAAATTAAAAATAAGTTTAAAATGACTATCTGTATCTTCATGTTTATCCCTTTTCCTAATTTAAGAGGGGAATAAGTTCCATTTCTCAAATATTCTGTCTCAGCTGCTTTAAGGGTGAATATAATGTCACCAACAGTTTTTACCTCTTTTAAAGGGAGGCTATCAGCCTCTCAGCAGTTAGAGTTATATCCAGCACGTGCTTTACCATTACAAATATTGGAAGGTAAAATAAGAAATAATGTTATCATCTTGGAAATTGCCATTTGTTTGGGAGATTGTAAACATGATGGTTTACATTAAAGATGTGATATTATCATATGTCCTTATTGAAAATATTTTAAAACATACATTTGTACATCAAACAAATTAAAGATACTTATAAGTATTTTATTATTTGCTAAAGTGAACTTACTCATTGACGTTTGCGTCTTATTTTCTTAAGAATATTTGACCAAATCTAACTGTTTTTTTAGTTTTTATGGTATTTAAAGTAGGCTAATAATATTCCCAAAGCTGTTTATTTTCTGGCATAATAACTATAATGAATACCTTTATGTGTCAAAGGTTCATGCCAATTACACTAAAGTGAGAATGATTTTTCCATTTTTTTAAAGTCGTCACAATAATTTATCAAGTGTTTCAAAATTCTAGTTATCCAAAACCATGCACAAGATTTGTTTTAGAAGAACTCGCCCACCCCCTACGTACACAGGATGGTGGTAAAAAATAGATGAGAAGACATGAATCCAGGCACCCAGACATAGACATATTTATAAAGCATCTTGAAAATTCCCATTGATTAGTTTCTTTTCTAATGAGTGTGTTATTAAATTTTGACAGAAAAGTTTCAGAAATGCTTAGTTCTTTTGTACATATAAATTTATAAGAACAATTACTCCAAATATTAATCAATAACTGGTAACATTGTACTGACTTTAAAGGTGAAAGCATTTATAATGCAAGTACAAACACGAGGAAGTTTCAGGACAGTTATTAGCAGAAAAGTATACTACTCTCTATGTCGTGAGTGGAAAGCAGGAGCAGGGATGGGTGAGGCAGTGACCTGGCTTTGGACAAGATTTACTTAATAATTTTTTCCTTAAAATGGAGAGTTTTAAGTGCTCCCAGGAGGTGATTATTTCAAGAGATAGTGAATTTCATGGTTTAAAAGTTGTGTAACTAGAGTCTATTGAAAATCAGTTGTGTCCTCGTGCGTGATCTGAATTTATTTTGAGTCAGTCTGAGTAAATGTCAAGTGCTTTTTCACATGGTGAAAGTGAGTTCTGTGGGCACCTCTTATGGAAAGCCAGATATCATGGCAGAGATAGGGCAGTAACTCAATCCTTTATGGACAGTTCCTTTAATACCGCAAATCCAAACCTCTCTGAAACCTCAGACTTTGTTTTCAGGTTTTTTTGGTGAGAATAATGGCCCTGACCTGATGTGTGGCTATTTGTAGTTTTAACTGGCTCTACTTATTATAAATGTTTGTGTATTTGGTTGTGGAAATATTCATGTTTGATTACAGATGCTGCCCCAGATCCTGTCAGGAGTGTTCCATAATGTGGTAGGTGCACCCAAAATCAGAGCATTTCTGAATTCCCAAACTCTTCTGGCTCTAAGGGTTTCAGAAGAGAGATTTGGGTCTATACTACTATAAAAATTTATCACTAGTAAGCACTACAGGCTTTTCAAATTAAATTCACCCTTTTGCAAATTAAATTCACCCTTTTGCAAATTGAATCCACCCTTTTGCAAATAAAATTCACCCTTTTGCAAATAAAATTTACCCTTTTGCAAATTGAATTCACCCTTTTGCGAATTAAATCCACCCTTTTGCAAATAGAATTCACCCTTTTGCAAAATAAAATCACTCTTGCAAATCAAGTACTTTTAGATATATATTATATTAAAAAAACAGAACAAAGCTAACTATATAGTTAGAAATCAAAAATTTTATTATAATTCATAATTTCATAATTACATATGGAGATGAAGATATGTATGAACACTGTGTGCAGATACGTATGTAATTCACTTCTACAGTACTGAAGCACATTTTAATGTAATCCGCAACCGTTTCAATGCATTCCTAATGGAACTAATGTTTAATTGTGTATGTTCTGATTCTAAAATTATTTGACTAATCTTTTTTAAAGTTATGGAAGGATTTTCTTCAATTATTTGCTCAATTTTGCTTAATATCGCATGAGTTAGTTTAAGAGGCCGATTACCACCACGCTTTGTTTCTAGCAACCCACAATTTTTGTTGTATTGCTTGATAATGGACATTGCCGTATTTTTTATTTATGCCAGCGATTTCCACCGATTAATTGATGGTTTTACCATCATTGTAGCAGTTTATTAGGATTTTCTTTTTATCAAAACTTATACAGTTGTATGTGTGCAGATGATTTCGTGGAACAACAGGACGGCTTGAACTTGTGCTTGATGATTCTGGTGAGTTGATTTGCATTTGTCTGCCCAAATGCGTTTTAACTGGGCTTTCAGAACTTGATTCAGAAGATGTACTCATTGTAGCCCTTTAAAATTAAAAAGTTTTAAAAATGAAATTATTAGCGTTTTGAATCTTTAATATGCATATTTACCACAGAATAACACTATATTACCTGTGCCTGAGGAATACACAGTCGGACAGTCAAATATATTCTATTCAAGCACAAGTTATGTATTGATTCTTAATATTTAAAACTATATATTGGGGAAACCGGGATGGCTCAGTGGGTTAAGCTCTCACTTTGCAGTGCTGGGGACCAAGGATCAAATCCCGGCTCCAGCCCGTGCGGAACCATATGCTGAACTGGGAGCTCCCCCAGTTCAGTTCTCTCTCTGTCTCTGTCTCTGTATCTCTCTCTCTCTCTCTCTCTCTCTCTCTCTCTCTCTGTCAAAAATAAATAAATAAATAAATAATAAATAAATAAAATAAAACTATATATTGTATATATGGAGATGACCAACTGAAATCCTAGGAGCGCACTTCAGATATAATACTTTTGTTGTATAATATTTATAGGATTATTTATAATGATTGAACAGCATTCCCATATTAACAGAAAAAGGCAATCTTAATATATTTGGTTTTTAGGTAACGTTTCCATATCAACTCTGCGCACAGTTGACTGATGAAAACAAAAACAAGGTACTACAGGAGAACCGACGTACGTTTAATTATGTATGTATGAGTTTTTTATTTTTTACTGTGTAGTTAACATTATTTAATGTTTTTTTAAATATGTATTTGCAAAAGGGTGAATTCAATTTGCAAAAGGGCGAATTTTATTTGGGAAAGGGTGAATTTGCAAAAGGGTGAATTCAATTTGCAAAAGGGTGACTTCAGTTTGCAAAAGGGTGAATTTTATTTGCAAAAGAGTGGATTCATTTTGCAAAAGGGTGAATTCAGTTTGCAAAAAGATGAATTTTATTTGCAAAAGGGTGAATTCAATTTGCAAAGGGGTGGATTTAATTTGCAAAACCTGTAATATTTTTTTATGAAATACACATTCATTGTATGCATACTATGGACTGAACACTGTGCTATATGCTAGATATACAGTAGTGAGGAAAATGTGTATAGTTGGAGAGACAATCACATGTACACTTATATAACTACAGATATATATGTATATCTTAAAGTTATATATCAGGTATATATTTACATATATGTTTTACCGGTATATATAATTTGATATATAATTATGAGTATATAATATTGAATATAATATCTTAATATTAAATATATCAATTGCATATTATATATAAATATAGATAGACATAGAGAAGCACATGAAAGCACATGTACAGCTACATAATTGCAAATTGTGTTCAGTGGTTTGAGTTCAGGAAAAAATGGGTGTGATCTAATTTAGATTGGTGAATCAAGAAAATATTTGAATGGAAACCTGCAGAGTTACTAGGTAGGAGCAGGCAGGTGAAAGGGGTCATTCCACATAGAAGAAACATGTTATATGAAGAAGGTTCAGGGTTAGGATAAATTCTGGCAAGTGTGAAGGGTGGAAGAGGACCATTACTTGGAGCACGACAAGGAATAAGAAACTGAGATGAGATGACACTTTAGAAGGAGGCAGAAGCTATATTATTTGAACGGGCCATGGAAAAGATACATTTTATTCTATTTGATGGTGTGTGGGAGTGATAACATCAAATTTAATTGTTAAATTATTCTAAGATATACTAGGAATTCTAAGAATGAACTGGAGTTAGACAAAATTGGAAGAAAAGAAAAACCATTTCAGATGAAAGATGACGGAGGAATAACAGATTGAAGGAAATGGAGATGAAGTGAGAGAAATAGAATCAATTATATTTGGAGAGACAATTATCAGGTCTTAGTGCTGGATTGGCCACAGCAGTTGAGGGAGAAACTTGCTGTTTTCTGGGTAAATGGAGATTGCAAGATGAAGAAGACGGAAAGAGAAATGGGTTGGTTGGGGTTGGGGCGAAGAGGGAGCAAGAGTATTGTTTCAGACAATTTACAATGTCTGCAGGATATCCAAGTGGATGTATCAAGTAAACATTTGGATGTACAGATCCAGAGTTATGATATAAATTTGGAGGCTATTACTAGTAATTTGGTAGTTGTCATGTAGATGAATTTAAAGCATAGGAATGGATGAGAATACTTAAAGAATGAAGAGAGAGAAGGTCAAAGGCTGAGCCTTAAGGAATTTCAACATTTAAAAATCAGGTAGAAGGGGAGGCCGGGATGGCTCAATGGGTTGAGCACTCGCTTTGCAGCCCCGGGGAACTGGGGATCGAATCCTGGCCCCAGCCTGTAGGGACCCATGTGCTGAACTGGGGAGTGCCCCCAGTTTGGTTCTCACCAGGGTGGGACCCCGGCCCGGTTCCTGCCCTGTGCAGCCTCACGCCCACCTGTGGAATGAAACTATGTGGAAAAACCCATGATGTACAACTGTGGAGGCTGTTCTGGGCCCTCCTCTGTCTCTGTGTGTGTGTGTCTCTCTCTGTCAAAAACAATGGGAATAAATCTTTAAAAAAAAAAAATCAAGTAGAAGAAGAAACGATGGCAATGAGGAGTGAGAGCCAGTGGTTATCACTGTCGTAGAGGAAACTGGTGAATGTAGTGTCAAAAAAGCCATGAGAAAAGTGATCTGAAATGTGCTCCTTGTTTCTGACACCAAAGCAGTCTTTGGTGTGGTTTTGGCAGGACAGTTTTTGGTTTTTGGTTTTTGGGTTTTTTTTGTATTTTGGAACTGGATTGTGGTAGGCCAATCAGGAATGGAGGGGACAAGGGTACTTCTTTTTGGAAGCTTGGTTGTGAAAGGGAGCAGAGAAGCAGGAAGGTAAATAGACAAGCAAGAACAAAGAATTTATTTAACAGATAGGAGCTATGAGCATGTCTGAATGGTAATGGAAATAATGAGGAAAGAAGGAGATGCTGAAGCTGCCTGGAAGAGACGGGCTTCAAGGAGTTGCAGCTACTACTTATTCTGTATCATATTAAGAGTATTTTACAGTCGAATCCAGTTAAATCCTCACAACACCATTAGGAATAAGTATCAGCAAAACGCCTTGTTTTAACACCTTGTTATATTCCAAGTGGCTTGGGAGTCCAGAGAGAATGGCCCCAGGAATCTCCTTCAAGTACAAATGAAAGTGTGGACACTTGTTTACTGCTCCCCTTAGTTGCCTTTCAGTCACTGCCAAGTTTTCCCTCGGGAGGTTTAGAGTCCCTCCTTCTTTGGTCTCCTTCCCTGTCATCCTTTCTTCCACCTCACCCTTTGACCTCTCTCTCAGTTCTGACCCCGTGTCACTGTCCTATTTTTACTTATGATTCTAAGTTTTCTCTGCACTGGATTTCCCCATTCTTGGGAAGTACCCGTAAAACCAACAAAAGCTAATACTGATCACTTCTTATAGCACAACTTAGATTTATTCACTTGTTATGTAACTGCCATGTGCTAGGTACTGTACGATGCTGTGATGAAGAAGTAGACACGGAGCTTATGTGTGTGTGTGTGTGTGTGTGTGTGTTGGGGGGGTTGTGCAAATGAGTGACAAGACATTTTTTAAATAGATAATTTCAGATAATAATGAATCTCCAAAGAAAATAAACTAGGGTAATGTGATGGAGAATTACTGCGTGTTTCCTTTAGATAGGGAGGTCAAGGAAGTTCTTAACAGCATTCTACTAGTCTCCTCTCCACCAACGACGAAGATGGAAATAAAAAGCCGACTTGACCCACTGGATGGATGAGGAGTGAAAGGGGGAGGGAACGTGGTCCAGACATCCTGTTTCCATTTCACAGACAAAGACCCAGAGGTCAGAGTCACCCAGCCTGCTCAAGGTCACTTGACCTAAAAGGGATAACATGAGATTTCTAGCCTTTACTTAGTTATTCCTGAAAGAAAGCACCAGTTCTAGGCCTCTAATAGTCTCTAGGAAACCTTGGATAGTCATTTACCTGGCTCTGCTGGTGAGGCTACTACCAATCTAAATATCCTAGGGCTAAATGATGTGTGTGCAAAAGCAGTGTGAATCTTTTGGAGACAGTGAGCAATATCAAATCAAAATTTTTGCTACCACACCATCTCATCATTGTGAAATGTCATTTTTTTAGACAGATTCTTAAAATTCTGCCAAAGGCGACTTCTCTTCTAGGAAGGAATGTGCCTAAATTTTCCCAGAAAGATGGGTGTTTCCTTCAAAGAAGTCGGTTGCTCAAGCTTGCTCTGTGGCAGCCAACTCCAGAGAATCACAAATATTAGGGCATGATTTTTTTTTTTTTTTTTTATATCTTACAAAAAGAACTGCATAGGCAGTCAAGGCACTACTTTATGGTCTGTGCTTCCCCGTGACAGAAAATGATCCAGAAGTTGTTATTGCTTAATTGGTGTGATAGTCCCCTCAAGTCTCCGACCAGATGTCTGGGTATACCTTGAAGGAGCACTGGACAGTGTGGCCTGGAGTAGTATGGGGAAGTGCATCCCCTGCTTAATCTTTTAGCTTATATCAGTTACGTGCCTGTAATATAATTGCAATTGTCTAGGCAAAACCGGGAAATTGCTGGGCTATTCTAAAAGAGAGCTAAGGGAATGAAATAATTAAATGGTTAGAGAAGAAGATTCACGAGGGAAGATTAAAGAACGATGGGGGATGAGGAAGAGAAGTCTGAGGTATCAGATCCAAGATGGGGGCTTTCCTCCCCATCCCTGGGCAGGACCTTAAGGTCCCTTTGAAGATCCTCTGGAGCAGTTCAAGGAATCTCCAAGCCCTGCTTCCTACCCCCCATTTTAAACATCCTCCTTCTAGCATCCCGCCGCCCTTTATCCCCATTTCTGCATACCTGGTCTGTTTCTTCCTACCCAACCCTTCAGTTGATTGTCTTATTAAGCTGTGTTGTTTCTGGGTGTCTACCCTTTTCATAAGAACTATTTACCATACTCATTTGGTGACTAACCAAGGGAAGACCACTCCCGGTGGTTTCTGGCATGTGGCTTGTGCTTACTATTTTTTAATTTAATATATTTATTTTTATTTATTTTTATTTTTGACAGAGAGAGAGAGAGAGATAGATACAGAGACAGAGACAGAGAGAGAACTGAACTGGGGGAGCTCCCAGTTCAGCACATGGTTCTGCAAGGGCTGGGGCCGGGATTCAATCCCCGGTCCCCGGCGCTGCAAAGTGAGCGCTTAACCCACTGAGCCATCCTGGCTTCCCCTAAATATTTTTTTGAATTGGATATTCAGTGTCTTTGAATAGCTATCTTACTTTAGTCTTATGCTTCCTAGTCTGTGATGGAGAGGGTAGAAAACAGCAGGTCTCTATATTCACGCCAGTTCCCAGCAGCTTGACTTTCCCATTCCAGCTCATGTTAATGAAGATCTTTAGAACAACATTTGTCTTGTAGACTGGTGTGTTAGTTGGGACAGGTCAACTTCTATAATACAGACATTTCAAAGTTTAGCGTTTGGATTCAAAATGAAAGATCATCACTCGGATTACAAACTTAGCCTGGTTGGCTGGCTCTAGTGGGCAGCTTTTATCCAAGCAACAATGTAGGCTATAGAGCATTCTCCTTAGATGTTTCCACCCAATCAGTAGAAGGGGGAAAAAAGAGAGAGAATTATGAGGTCTGGAAGTCATATATATTACTATTCATATACTATCACTAAATATTAATTATATTCATATTCCATTGACCAACGCCCAGTCACAAGACTGTATCCAAGTGGAAAGGTGGCTATGACTTGTCGCCCAGCAAAGTACTTGGGAAGAAAGGAAAACTCAGTTGGTGAGCAACTACCTAGTTGCTGGCACAGATGCCACGAGTGAATCTCTGTTTCTATTAGTCAAATGGTTCTAACTAAAATGTTAAGAAAAAACAGCAGCTTAAAGGGTATGTAGAAAGTCCTCAAAGATTCCTACAGTTGGGAAACCATTACGCTCTGATATACTGAGCTACAGAAATGAAGTGTGTTGGGTGAATCCCACTCCTTGCTCTCTTTTACCTGCAATCTCTCATTCATCTAGTCAATGTTTACGGAATCACAAATGTGCAAGACGGTCCTGGGTAACTGAGTGATGTGTGAGATACAACCTGCTTCTTAGGGGTCATCGGAGCGATACAATTAGCAACTGCGGAGGTGCACATCTCTCTTCTGTTAATACCAGGGAAGCTTCCTGGAGAATCTCTAGAATCTATTCCACTGCACACTTTAACGTCCCCCACCCCCACCCCCCAATCTCAAACTTGAAGGCACTGTAGAACCTAAACTTTTATTCTTGCACATGACTAATTTATTTTACAGCCTGTCCTATAGGCTAGACTAGAGTTTTTTGCCTGTAGTAGAATCAAATATATGAAAAATCTCTGGTGTTCAAAACCACTCTAGCTTATGAGTCCTGCCTCTTCAAGAATCGTAGGAATCACTACTTCAGGTTTCCTTGTCTCTGTGGTGAGTAGGATGACTCTCGTGATTCCAAGTGGCCACATATTTAAGGCATGCCTAATCGGCTCCCATGCAACTCTCTACTATGCGAGGAACAGGAAAGGCAGACCCAAGGTCATGTCGATTATTAGAGAGGAGATTAGAATAAAATGTGGTCAGACAACCTATATAAAATGTCATACACTAAACCAAATGCTTTGCTTTTCTAGGCATTCATGCGAAGAGTATTTCCTGACAAAAACATGAGTAAATATATTCAACCTATTAATAATCGCAGCTATGTTTTAGACAGATGGTTGAAGAAACTATCTTGGACCAAGTATCACACTTACTCCCTTGTACTGTCAACAAGTTGGGATTAGTCATCTCAAATTGAAAGAACAAGGATGTGATTATTTCCCATTGTCTCAGCTTGAAGTGCCCAAAGCCTTTTCCTCCAAGGAGCCAGGTTGCTGTTCACGGCAGTCCCCACACCATCCAGCCAAGCTCTGCTTCAGAAAATCAAAATGGGTTGGCTCTAACTTCTGTCCTTGTTTATTATATTTATGCCTAGAGTAACTGACGATTTACTTTAAACATTTGCAAACTATATCTGTAGCCAATTTCCATGGGGAATTCCCCAGTTGCTCATTTGGAAAATGCTTGTTGTAAACAATATCAAGGTATACAGATTGTTCTACTTTAAAATGGCTAAGAGAAAAATTATAGCCTGGAAATACAACAAAAAATATTATACTCTGAGGACCTTAAAATATTTTTAGCTTTACTGTCGTGAATGCTGGCTACGTAACGCTTAGAATACTTATTCATGGCCTCCCCACTCCTAGCTCAGTTCTCTTTTTGGAAAGATTTTTAAAGAATAAAAGCTGAGTACTCCAAAGTCTGTCATCATTTCGTCTGCATTTTCACAAGCATTTTAGCAATCGTGTGAGTCATTTGTTCCTCACCCCTCACAAATAATATGGGTTAAATAAAACTATGAGAATTTTTATAAAAAGTCATAATTCTGAGTTCAGAAACTAAAAAGATATCACATTAAAAACTAGCACACAGAGACAGCGAATGACCTACCAATAGAGCTGCCTGTCAATGTTCCATAAGGCCGATACCAGTGATTAGTGTTTTGCTCTGCAATCCTTGATTTTTGCTCTTTTGGAAGCAGCGTTAAATTGGAGTGTATTGGGGAACTGACCTCATTACACCATATGTGCTGAATCACCGTCCTACAACTGTTGTCCCGAAGGAACTGGGCAGACTTTGCGTTGTCATCCCATCATTATGGAAATGTGTACTAGTAAAAATCCTTTCAGGCTGTGTGATATTTTTACTGCTGTTTCCCATTAATGCTATATTATTATGATCAAGAGGATACTTCATGGTCTCCCTCTCTCTCCCTTTCTTGCTTTCAAAATCCTGCAAAAACAGCTTTCATTTTAATGTTCTAATCTAAGGGCTCGCTTTGCCACATCCCCAGTGTTTTGACTGTCCTCTAGTGGCTGTTTTGAACTATATTGTTTCATAAAGAGAATTGTTTTGTTTCTTTACCATTTTTCATATGAAAACCTTTGTGCTGAAAGTTGTCCTTTAAGAATGCAGTGCTTTCGTGTTTAAAGAGCATAATGAAAAATTTTAATCTCTATTTTGCCTCATCTTTGCTGCAGTTTGAAAACCCCAAACCTCTGAAGTCTTATGTAAATTAACCCGAGTCTGTGCAGCCTCCATCAGTGAATGTGATAGATTTTACTTGTTCTTTGAAGAACAAACTACTTTTGGCACCACCCAATTTAAGGGAAGACTACTTCTGGATTCCTATCCAAGCTCTTCTTACTTTGAATGATTTTTTACTGCTTCTCCAATTATCAGAATGGTTATTTGTAATCACCAGCTCTCAATAATTTATGTAGGTAGTTGTTCAGCCAACGATTTTTATTCAAAATGTGACAAAAGCTAAAATTGCGTGTTGAATTTGACCCAAATGCTGTCTTCTTTTAGGACATGCCAACTGATGCAGAACAATTGTTCATTTACTTATAACATGTCAGATGCACATCTTTACTTCATGAAACCAAGCAGCAATCTGGAATGAAGTCTATAATTTATGTATTGGTTCAGTTGCTCATCAGAACCAGCAGGCAGGATATTTTTAAGATTTAATTCAATGTGCTGAATCATCAAACATAACCACACCTATAAGTTGTGGTTATTAGACTTTGGAGATGAGGTTTTCTTTACCTATTTGCATTTCAACAAGGATCACTTTGTTTGTTACAATAATAAAGATGACTTTGAATAAATTTGTTGATATAAATACCACTACTTAACATTTCTGTTAGGCCTTAAAAGTCTTTGTTTCTAAATTTTCTTTTATACTTTTGTACACAAAATGGACCACATTCTTACTCTCACAAAGAACTAAATAAGACAGAATTCAGATTCCTTAAGAACAAGTTTCTATTATCTTAAACTTTCTTTTTTAGGTCAGCAGTTACCACCATCTGGGCCCATAAAGGGGCTCACTCTGAAAAGCTCCAAAGCTATAAAATTGCAAAATTGAGAAGCGAGGTTAAAGGTTTTTCTGTTTCATTAGATTTGTCGTATTTTGTCAAGTTCCTGATTGTGCATGGAAAAAGTTTCAGGGAGATGTTAAAAAAAAATGTCTACAGAGTGGCTAATGGCTGTCAGTGAATGCAAATAGAGCCATTGTCTCAGTGCAGTTTCACCATCCCTTTGTCAACCCCCCTCGCCTGTTCTCTTTGTGGCTTTTCCAAGTCTTCATCTCTGTCTTCATATTATGCCCACAGCTCCCTTCTCACTGTCAACACAATGAGGCTCTTACCTCAAAGAAATGGACTCTATTTACAATAACACCTTCAAGTTCCTTCCTCTCAATAAACCTACCTTCTTCTGCAATCTCAGGAGTAGGGTAGGAGTGGAGGGTGAGGAGATTCTTCTAAAATTTCCAAGACCTGTCCCTCCACCTCAGTCCTGTTTCCTCAGGGCCCCTCTTCCATCCTTATCTCTTCTCTCTCCTGTATCTTCAACCCCCTGCTGACCCCTGACTCAATTCTCTCAGCATATAAACCTGACACAATCTCTTCCAGAGTAGTATTGATTTGGGGTCCACGAGTGGCCTATGAGGGCCTCTGGCTCTCTCCTAAACACAGAGAGCTCAGGTGGCTGCTTTGACAGGAGCTGCCATGTTTCCAGTTACGTGGCCATGCCACCCTGGCCTCAGGGGCTTGGATTATGGGGAGGGGCTAAAGGCTGCTCATATGTGAGCCAGAACTGCGTGGTGTCCAAGTCCTGTTTGGATTCCTGTTTGCAAGCAACAGAAACTGGTTCTGGCTAACTCACCCACACAGGATAGTCACTGCATAGATGTCTGTGGCTCATTTATTTACAGGGCTTAGAGGACCTGGCTTAGAAAAGAGGCAGAAACCAAGGTGCTCTGAAGCTCTGCAGTGGGAAGCATGGTAGAGCGCCATGTTCAGCCTCCTATGTCTGCTGCTGCTCTGCAGCTGTCCTTACCCTGGTCTGAGTGGCCTAGGCCAAGTAACGCACTTTCCCATAGTCAGGCTGGGCAGCAAGTGAGAGCCCCGGCTCACTGGCTGCTATGTGGGAGGCGGGTTCCATTCCTACACGGTAGCAGGTTCCTCAAGAAGAGACTGGACTCATAACAGGAGTTGGTTGCTGGACAGCCCAAGCCAAGCAGTGGTGACTTTAGATGATTCTCTAACACAACGAGATGTTCTGCTGGAGTGCAAGAAGCTGAGATACAGAGGAGAGAGAACGAGTAGAAAGCAATGGGAACAGAAAAGCAATAACAGAGAGAAGCAAAGATGAGATAGATTCAAAGAGCAGCTGGGACATGGAGAAGTTGTATTATGGAAATGGTAGAGTCATGAGAGTAGAACGGAAGGATTGGTGTCCATTCTCAGGATGGTGAGACAACGAGGGACTATAAGTGCACGGTTGGTTGGGGCATTGGTGCTGGCTCAATTCTGAAAGGGCTTTGGAGTCAGAATCATGGGTGATGGGAAAGCTGGGATAGTTCAGCAAATTAAGCGCTCGTTTTGCATCCCCGGGGAATGAGGATTGGGTCCAGGACACAGCCCGTTCAGACCCGTATGCTGAACTGGGTGTGCTTCCCATGTGGGAGGCCCCCAGTTCAGTTCTCGCTGAGGCAAGCTTCCCATGTACGAAGCCCCCAGTGTAGCCCCCAGCTCGAGGGGACGTGCCTCCCTTGCGGGAGGCCCTAACCCAGTTCCCAACCTGCACGGCCCCTGCCCACCTGTGTGGAAGCAAACCATGTCGAAAAACTGATGGCATTCAACTGTGGAGACTGCTCTGGGCCCTCATCCTTCTCTCTGTCTCTGTCAAAAACAATATAATAAATCTTAAAAAAAAAAAAGAATAATAGGTGTCCCTGTGATTCAAATACAAGCTTCACCATTCACCAGCTGGGTGAACTTGGACACAATTTTTAATCTCTATATCCTTACTTTCTTCATTTGTAAAAATTATACCTATATCATTTGGTTGATATAACAAGAAAATCACAATGCATATGAGAGTGATTAATTTCTGGTGTATGAGTATTATGTATTAGCTGTTACTAATATTATTCCTGTTATTACATGTCTCCTGTGATTCTATAAGTGCTATTCTATTTCTTTATCTTCATGGAAAATTCCAACTCACAGTTTAAGATTCAGCTCAGATGTTACCTACTCTGTCAATCTATCCAGGGATCTTCCTCCTTCTTCAGGCAGAATTTATAATTCAGGCCAATACTTGTTGAGTGACTATTATGCACGGTATAGTATTTTTTTAGGTTCTGGAGATACAAACATTGTCAAAGACGTGGTGAGTCATCAATAGCATATAATCTAGAAGAAGAAGCAGAGACATAAATATACAATTCTAATGTTTTCCAGTAAATACCATGATGCAACTACAAAAGAATTACACCTGTTTGCATTTTCTTCAATTAAATCATTCCCCTATTTGAGCAACTATACTATTATAATTTAGTAGTTTGCCATCTACCTGTCTTAGTGGTATGATTTTATTATATTTTCACTGAAAAACATTAATTTTTAATTTTATGAGATATCATTTCTCATAAGTTATGCTATTTAAAAGTTTTATTCTAAAAGTCCACAGGATACTTTCTCACCCAGAATTAAGGTTCAGTCACTATTCAATGTTGTTACCTTTAGTTGAAAAAAAATTTTCCCAATATATTCTTTAAAAATTTTTTAGAAGTCATAGTTAATGTACAACATTTTTATTCACCATTTATATACCTAACAAAGTGATCATCACAGTCAGTCCAGTAACCATTTGGTTGAAATGTGAAAGAAGGGAGCGAGCTGTGTCAGGGGAATATCGGACTGAAGCTCGAAGGAGTCTCCCACGTACAAGATACAGGCCTCGGTTCAGGGAGAGCTGAGCCAAGATGGGGAAAGTGGGACTTGGGAGGAGGCAGAGACAGAGAATGAGCTGGACAATCACAAGAGGGGTGAGTGTAGTCCAAGGAGAAGGAGGGAGGGAGCGGAGGACACTTGGAGGCCTCTACCACGGGGAGGGGAAGAGAAGCCAGGGTGACTGGAGCAGAAGGAGGGAGAGAGTGGAGGCCAGAGAGGCGATGCAGCTGAGAGAAAAGGATTTCAATGATTTATTTTTTTGGGAGATTTAACCAAACCTTTGGCATGCATAACAAATGCTCAGGGAACAATGAATTATCTAGTTGTAATATGATATGGAAGGGTCAGAATAGTGGTCCTAGGGTGGCTAGTGGAAGAGTAAGTGTCATTATCCCAAGTCTAGGTGAGCTGGGGTGAGTAGAATAGAGTGGGTATGAGGATGCAAGAAGGACGGACCAATATAGATCCTGGTGTCCTTCTGCCACGTGAGTGTTGTGTTATATATACCCTGTACCAATGAACATTGCATGTGACTCACCCAGCCCTCCACGGGATCATTCACCCACAATTTAAAATGTCTTTTTCTCTGTTTTTGACTTGTTCTGAACATTTTGTCAAGCACAATTTCCTTTATCTCTGGGTCTTCTTTTACAGTTTGTGACAACAATTTGTGTTGATTAATGGCTAAACAGTGTTCAAAAATATAAGAACACATCACGGAATTGCTGAGTAACTCAATTATTTTTTGCTTATATGACTCAGAATTGGCTACTTTACAATTTGTGTTTTATCTTCTTTGGCTAATTATCTTGATCAATCGAGCCAAATAGAAATGGGGCCTACTTTAACTGGGGGTGGGGCACAGGCAAGTGGACTTTGGCCAAATAGAGCTGACAATCATTCAGGACTGGAAACAATCTTGTCCAACTGCTTCATTTTGCAAATGTGGAAACTAGAGAGGCTAAACAACTTTCCAAGGCCATACTGTGGGAGCAGAAACTAGGAGGCCACATGTTCTTTCCTTGGCTGAATCATTATAGAATTGTTAATATTTGATAGACACAGAAGAAAATAACTCCATTCTCTAGCACTAAGTGGAGGAACAATTTAAAGTTTAAGTCAGGTTTTATTTACCTGTTTTTTAAGTATAATCTCCATTCCAAGTGGTGTAGGGTCTATTTTAAAGATCAGTGGGGAATTTAAGGACAGCAAAATGATTGGATTTATACTTTAGAAAATTAGTCTACTAGGGGTATTTTTCAGGACTGTGAATGAGTTTTAAAAAGCTATACTTTAAAATTATTTCTCACTGTGTTTTTATTAGTTTGGGCTAATTTTATTTGCACGATTCACTTTTTTGACTTGTACAAGAAATATGTTACCTTTTTGTTACTACCATTTTTCTGGATACTGCCACCACTTATTTTTTGTTGAATTGACTTAGTTCAGATACATAGTTGAAACTTTTATTTGAGTTGCTTATAATAGTGATGAACTATAATATTTGGCATCACTAATGGTCAGGGGTCTTTTAGAGCCCAGTGTAAAGAATAAAACCCCTGTTACCTTTTCTAAAATTATTTGTTTATTTTTAGTTATAGTTGACGTTTACTATTATTTTACATTGATTTCCAGACACACCTGTTTTGTTCAGTCATCACTGGAGACTCTCTAGGAAACTACTTTATAGTTACTGTGTGGTATAACCTGTACTTACATACTCATTCATTCCGTGCACTACTATAGAATGAAGCATTACTATCTCATTTTGATTTATGAGATCTGGGATATTAGATTTTTTAGTTTATTTATTAAGTGTGTGTGTGTTTACTACTGTGGGAAATAAAAGTCATGTAAAACATATCACTAGAGTGTTCTAGAGGGTGTCCCAAAATTCACGCAAGATTTGAATTTTGCATCATTTGTGAAGTAAAGTGTTTCCAATGAAAAAAAGACAGCTGTGGAGGCCATTTACCCGATATCTATTCCATACATAACCCTATACTATATAGTTTATGAATCAATAAAAAATTTACAACTTTTATTATAAACCTGTGTTTTCTATCAAAATTACTTCTTGCGTGAATTTTGGGACACTGTTTAATTGGGAGAAAAGGAATGATATATGAAAAGTTCAGTAAAAAATATTTTGAAAAGGTGAGGCCTCCCAAAATAGTATATATTTTGAATAACTTTTTAAGAAATGGCTTTCAAGTTTTGAACATCGGGTCCATATACCTTACTTTTTTTTTTTATTATCTTATCCAGCCCCATGTCACACAATTGATTTTGTAGTCACTGCAAGTGTATCATCAAATATACATTCAGCATTTTGACTACCTCAGAATCCCAATTCAATCAGCTGCAAACTTTAAAAAAAAAAATTATTTTTATTGTGTTGTTTTAAGATTTATTTCATCGTTCTTGACAGAGGCAGAGAGAGGTAGAGACAGAGAGTGACAGAGAGTGAAGGGGGATGTCCTAGAGTAGTCTCCATAGTTGTATGTCATCAGTTTTTGACGTGATTTCATTCCATACAGGTAGGCAGGGGCTGGGCCGGGCAGGAACCGGACTGGGGGCCAACTGCATGGGAAGCACGCTCCCTTTGGCCAGGGCCCGAACCAGGGGGCCAAGAGCCAAACTGGGGGGGCCCTGCACAGGAAGCACACCCCAGCTCAGCACATGGATCCACACGAGCCAGGGCTGAGACTCGATCCTTGGTCCCCGGGGCTACAAAACAAGTGCCCAACCTGCTGAGCCATCCCAACTTCCCTAACACACACTTACTTTTATTTCCCCCTAAAGAGGTTTCATATCCATTTTGTTTATGAGAAAAACCACCACAACAAAAAACAAAACAAAGTTAAGAAATGTTAAGTTGCCCAAGGACAAATATAAAGTGAAGAAATTGCATAAATTCAAACCTGGGTCTCTCTGTAGCTACAGCCCTTGCCATTGATCATAAAGTATCTGTAGCAAATATTGGTCAATGATTTTTTTGTCCATCAAAGCGTCAGAACCCATTTTCTATGTTTGGGAAGTATTCACCCTTAGGATGCCTTTCCTGCCAGATACTTACCTCTCCAGGCTCCTTGCATTTAGGGCATGGGTCTAGGCTCTGTTATTCAGATCCACCTGCTCTCCAGACTGTGAATCAGTCACGAGGGACACCCAGAAGAAGGGGCCACCAAAGTATATGAACAACATGGATTTTCAGGGTCCAATCACCAGTACAGCAGGAACTTCAAGATGTCTTTACCTGACAAGTCCAGTGGCTTGGTTTTGGGAATTGTTTCTAGCTGTAAAATTCCTAGCTTTGAATCTTCAGCCCTCCTAAGAGCATATGAGAGCTATCCCACTTTTAAATGATTTCAATTTCTACTTTAATTAGCCAGAGTAGTTCCATTTATTAGCATGCAAAAGCTGTGACTGCTACTGAAAGTTGTACTAGGAGAGGTTACGAGATAATGGACCTTCAAGAAAAAAATTGTTGGGAAACTACAGTTCATTATCTGTTCTGGGAGAGGGTAAGGAGAACTGAAAATCAAGTTGATGTTAATAAACTGGGCCTGAGTAGCTATTGAAATTAGTGAAAAAATGGTTAATCAAATTATCACATGCTGTCCACTTTGAGTGTCAGTCCCATTGAAGGCTGGGTTTGTGAGACAGAGTGATTACTGCAAGTGGGCAGTTAAAGAGTGTGAGGAATTTAAGGACTGTCAGATATAGTAAAGGATGGTTTGCCAGCAGAAAATAACAGATTCAAAGTCCTTGACTCTCAACTCAAGGCACCAACCGAAAGCCAGTCACTTTCTAGGATGATTCTAAGAGAATGTGTGATCTTTCAGCCACAGTGCTGAGACAAATAGAAGAAAGACTGGAAACAATAAAATGGATTATTTGATTGATGATTAGATGGCACAAAGAAGCAAGCTAAGAAGTTAAGTTGAAGGGCACATTTCTATATTCTATAGAAAGCTATAAAAGACAAGGACACACCCCTTTTTCTTAAAGCATTGCAAAGAGAATAAAGTCTCCTTGGGAAAAAATTATCTAAATTTCCCCAACAGTAGTGCATAATCAATTATGTTTTTTCCATACTATGCGATTGTTTTAACTGTTGAAAATGAGAAAATGTGCTTAATATATTTAGTTATAAATCAAGTGATAAAACTGTGTATTGTAAAGCCCATTTTAAAAATACTTGTAGATATGTGTATACTCAGTAAAAACGAGAAATATATTGATCCTCTCAAAAGAAAATCTTCAAATGCTGATGTGTCCCCTTTCTCTCCACTGGCTTCCCTCCATGAAAGCGTGCCCCAGGGCCTATTACAAAGCCAACTCAAAAGAACTGCAGAATTCTGACTGATATTTGCAAAAATCTGGCTGACACATTTTGGAATGCGTGATGAGGGTTGTTGGTCAAGGATGGAGAAATGAGGTTTAGATAGAGCAGAATGTGTCAGTATATGTACATGCACCTATATGCACATGTATTTTCAACTGGGGATGATTTTAGTTACTGTTCTTAGCCTACTGAGTAAACTTGGACTCAACAGTGGGCTAGACATTTCTGATATAATACATTGTAGAAGAAGACAGTAAAAGACTTAGAGATGTAGGAGAGTGGGAGTGAATTTCTTTTGTGCAATCTATTCACTTAACTCCTGTGACCCCAAAGCCTTCACAGAGTTATGCAGTGAACTCACAGGTGAGCTGAGTTACCAGATATTTAGAAAATCCCTAGAGAGGCTGTTCTTTGTGGACCTGGAATGTAGTGAGCGGAGACCTAGTTTAAATGAGCTTTCTAATGTCATAAGTATCCCAGCTTGTACAAGCCGTGTTACAAACAGCATGTAAACACTGGAGGTGATGGGGCTTTGGGAGGATGTGGCGCGAAGGGAGAGGGCGAGTCAGTGTGGTAGTCAAAATGGTCCAACCCCCAGAGAGCTTTGGTATTTGCTAATCAGACTTGGGTATTCTAGAAATGAGCTGAAGGTACAGTCCACCAAGAGAACATTTGGTTTGTAAAACAGTATCAACACCAACCAAAACACAAAACTCTAGGTAGGGCAATCAGCGGCCCAACCTGAACTACCACATAACGAAGTGTTGGCCTTTCCCCTAATTGCCAAGCTTAAATTTCAGGAAGGCTGGGTGGTCCTGAAAAATAATTTTGTGATCATATTGCAAGTGTGTATTTCTTGTAGTCTTCTGCCAAGGGATCTTCAGCTCTTGGAATGACTGTGCTTTGGGAAAGGGGAAAGCCCAGAACTTTTGCGTGCAGTACAACAGTGCAACTGAGCTAACATTAGTTCCTGGGGGTCCAAACACCACTGTGACCTGCCACGATGAGGGTTTATGGGAGTCAAGCGGTAAATGGGGTTTTAGCTGAATCTACCTCAATGGAACCTGGGCTTATCTCTGTTTCTTCACTCTGTTTCTGATTTTATGATTGGAATAAGAACCATCAGCAACCACAAAATCCCCTTGTTGACTCTCTCACAAGGCCCTGGACTTCTTCTTCCTAATGTTTTCCAAATAATAATCCAATTCATTAATTCATTCAACCATTCATTGGACAATTTTTATTGATTGCCTACCATGTGTCAGACACTACACACTGGTAATTTATTAGTGAACAAAACAAACAAAAATTTCTGCCTTAGTGGAGCAAAAATCCTAAAGGAAGAAGGCTAATTGATAAGTAAAGTGTATGGTATGTCAGCTAGTAATTAGTGCCGTGGAAAAAATCTGGAATGGGGTGGAGGATGAAGGGATTGCTTCATTTTTCACAGAGCTAATTGGGATTAGACTTGAAGGGATAGGGGCTGATGTGGGGGTCTTCTTGCACTAACAAATGTAAATATAGATTGAGGAAGTAATGAAATAATATATAACACCAAGTGCAGAAAATAATAAATAAAAAACCAATTTCACATGGACAAAGGAATCACAAAGTCACCAGTAGAGACTTAAAAGATGCAGGGCTGATAACTTCCTGTCTTAAATAAAAAACCAATTTCACATGGCACAAAGAATCAGAAAATCACCATCAGGGACTTAAAAGATGCAAGGGTGATAAGTTTCTATCTGATCCCCATTTAGTTTTTCTCTGGCAGATACTAGAGGCAAATAGGTATTAGAGGAAAGGGTGTTTGTGTTCCTGTATTAGATTTTAAGCTAAGCATACAACAGAAAATCCAGCTCATTGTGGGTGATCAGTAAATGCTGTATTATATCTTTGAGTCCCCATCCTAATTAATAATGTGAACCTTTGCATTGATTATTTTGATAATTGATTTTTAAGTGGTTAGCAACTCAGCAGGTCTTCATGGAGTGGTGCTAGTGAGTCAAGTACTATACAGTGTTTGGATATTGTCAGCTCTAAACTGGCTTGTTACATTGTTTGTTTCATGAATAGCTTCCATTTCCACTCAGTTTTGTCATAATTAATCAGTGGAGTAGCCTGCTGGGTGTTGGTGTCTAAACTGAATTTAAAATTTGTTTGTTCAGTGGGATACCAGGATAGCTCAACAGGTTGAGCACTTGCCTTATAACCACAGGTCCAGGGATCAAATCCCGGGCCCTGCCCAGGCAAACCAATACCATATGCTGAACTGCAGTGCAGCAGGTAACTGCTGGGATGACAGCGAAGTTTCTCACCTCCCATGCAGGAGGCCCCCAGTTCTGTTCACGCCCCATGTGGCCCCACATCCACCTGTGTGGAATGAAACTATGTCAAAAAACTAATGATGTTCAATTATGGGGACTGCTCTGGGCCCTCTCCCCTTCTCTCTGTCTCTTTCTCTCTCACATCTCTCAAAACAATAAAATAAATCTTTAAAAAAAAATCTGTTCAGAATGGTTTTATGGAAGCTTAGTATAGCAAGAAAAGAATGATTTATGCAAAGGTTTATCTTGCAGCATGTTTGTTTTCAGATTGATTATATAGAGTGTATTAGCTTTTATCCTTGAGCTGGGTAACTTTGGATTTGATCCCAAGCATTAAAATACAAAGAAAAGATTTCCTCCTATTAAATGTAGTTCTTTGTTAACAATACAAAGAAAAGTTATGTCATTTCGCTCTTCTCCATAATAATGGCTTGGTTGTCCTGAATTACAAGTCTATCTACAGTAATTTTATTTTTGTTAGAAAAAGTATTTTTGTTCTGCTATAAAATAAATATGTTTATTGCAGGAAACCTAGAAAATCCAGAAAGTAGAAAGGAAATGCATGAGTTTTCTATTGATTCATGACAAATTACCACAGGCTTAGTAGCTTAAAACAACATATATTTATTATCTCATAGTTTCCATGGGTCAGGAGTGTGGGCACAGCTTATCTGGATTTTCTGCTAGAGGCCGCTCTCATGGTGCTTAGTTTATGGTTTCATTTGAGGCTTAAGGTCTGATTCCAAGCTCAAGTGGTTGTTGTCAGAACTAATTTCCTACAGCTGTAGAACCTATGGTGGCTTGCTTCTTCATCTGATGGGAACTGAGATGGGAGTCTTCCTTTCAGGAAAGGTCTAGGCCTTCTTTCAAAAGGCTCACCTGATTAGGCCAGACCCACCCAGGTTAATCTCCCTTTTGTTTAACGCAAAGCCAACTGATTGGAGATTTTGATTACTACTTCAAAATCTCCTCACTTTTGCCAAATAATGTAACTGAATTATAGGTATGGTATCTCATCATAGTCACAGATCCTTTTAACATGTGGGTCATCTTAGAACTATAATAACCACAGGAAAAATACTCAAATCATCTCTAATAACAACCTCAAAAATCTAAGTTATTTTTTTCATATATTTTCCCCCCCATGTAAATTGTTCTTAGCACAGTTGGTGTTAAATTTTGCATCATGTTTTTCTTTTACTTTTTGTTATTGAAAGTTTCAAATATACGCAAAAGTAGAGAGATGACTAATCTTTCATTAACTCCCCCATCCAGCTTCAACAATAATCGTTATTCTGCAGTGCGTAACATTTGAAGTCTACTGCTTTGTCGTTACCATTGTGACATAGCAATTTTCCCAATTTATTAAAAAGTCTTCAAAACATCACACAATCCATCTATTCATGGAATTAGTACATTTATTGAGCTCTGACTATACTAGAGTACAATAGTAAATAAGAGATAGGCCCTGCCTGCTTATTGTCAAAAAATGTCTTGCCAGTAAAAAAGCAATTTCAGTATTTGTGTAATGTGTATTAGTTGTGGTGTGAGCTGAGAATGCTCTGGGAGGAATAAATACCAAACTCAGTTTTGGGGAATCATAGCAAGTTAGTTCCCTAAACTGAGATCCACCTAGCTTTCCAGTTCACTCTCTCAAGTGCCAACTCTGGGACCTACAATTGATTTTTTTGTTTGTTTGTTTATTTTGACATTCAATATTATGTCATATTAATTTCAGGTGTACAGTACAGTGTTTAGACATTTATGTAATTTAAAAAGTGATTCCCCTGACTAAATACATATTGAGGGAAAAGTTCAGATATAAATAGTCGAATATAGAAAAATAATGAAAATGTAATATAATTATTAAAATTGTATTGACATTAAGAAATAAATTGTAGAAAAACTCATACTATATCAAAATTATATTCTTCCATTAAGAAGAAAAAA